>OZ010749.1:45240395-45517895 GCA_963932245.1 Tachinus rufipes
AAACAAATAATAATAAAAATACTCAAAGTAGAAGTAAAAATATGGCAAAGTTCAGTACTTTATCATCAAGGTGATGATAAAGCGTCTGTTCTACCACTTGACCTAATTAATAAAATTAAAAATAAATTGAAAACCCACAGTGTTACTACAAAATATACATTTTATATTTAAAAGAAACCAATATTTAATATCTATTTGAAGGAATGCAGATTCAATTTTTTTTTTATTTTGTTTTACTCAAATAAATACGTATTTTGTAAAATTAACATTATCAGAGATCTTGCCGCTCTTGAAGAATTTTTCGATAGTATTGCTTGAATACATTTAAGAATAAGTTTTTTAAATTATTCTGAAAAGCGTTGTAAATATGAGTTATATGGTAAGTAAAACATTTTTTTTAAAAAATTGAGTTTTATGTAATGGTGGTGTAAGCGTACCCTTAAACCTTATATTCAAGTTTATGTAGAACTGTTCTAAAAGTGATTCTTCTGTATAAATAACTAGGTTTGTGTGTGATTATTATTTTGTGAAAGAGGCAAGCAGAATGCAACACCCTACGGTGATCCATAGTTAGCCATCCTAGCTCAACAAGTTTATGAGAGATTCTATCGTATTTCCGAATTCCAAATATTAATCGCATACATAAATTTTGCACTTTTTGAATACGCTTCATGTTATAATTATCAAGAAATGTGCCATATAAAATGTCACAATAGTTAAAATATGACAAAACAAGCGAGTTACAAAGTATAGAGTTAATATTTCTATTTAAGAGATGTGTACTATACAGAGCTAAGTAAGATCTTTGTATGCACTTGTTGACATGATTTGTAAATTTTAAGTTGCAATCTATAAGTACTCCTAAGCTTTTTACTACGTTTTTTGGATGTAAAAGTTGATCACCTATTTTAATACTCATAAGATTAGATTGTAGTAAAGTTTTTCTCAACTGTTTAGGTCCAAATAGAATAAACTCTGACTTTGATGGATTTATAATAAGTCCATGTGATTCTGAAATTTTTTGTAAACTGTCTAGAGTTAATTTTAGTTAAAGCCTCAGCTGTGTCGTCAATATTGAATGAATAGTGAAGTTGGGTGTCGTCCACATAAAAGTGTGTTTTACAGAAAGTAATGGGTGTATTTAAGGAGCTTGCATATAATGAATATAGTAGAGGTCCCAAAATAGAGCCTTGTGGTACATCCAACTCAATTCTTAAACAATCAGATAATGCGTTATTGAGTTTGACTTTTTGTGTTCTGTTTAACAAAAACGCCGTAAATTTTTTTATTGGTATGTTAGTCAAGCCTATACTTTTTAAAATAGCTATTAGTAATTTATGTATTATGGTATCAAACTATTTCTGACAATGTCGTCTATAATATTAAGTAGGGCAGTTTGACAGCTGTAACCTGGACAAAACCCTGACTGTACTTCCGGAAGAATTTCATTATCAGCCACATATTTTCTTAATTGATTATCAACCACTTTTTCCATGACTTTTGATAAAATAGGTAGTAAGCTGACTGGACAAAGTTTTTTAAAAGACATTGGTGCTGATACTTTAGGAAGTGGTACAACTAATGCTATTTTTTAAGCTGTAGGATAAACACCTTCTATAAGACAAGTATTTATTATATGTACAATATATGGAGTTATGTAAGGGCAACATAATATAATCATTCGAATGTTTATGCCATCATCACCTGACGCAAGACTCGTTATAGAATTATATATGTTACATATATGTTTAAATCTTTCATTATTTTCCACGTATTTGAAGGTTTTGAATTGTTTAATCTATACTGAAGATTACGCATTTTTTTGTAGTATTGCTAATGAGTTTGCAACTTTTTTGCAAGTTTTTTTTTTGCGATTTTTTGAATCTACATAAAGCCTTATCACGTAGGGACTGCATTATTTTTATTGTATCTGTACGCCAAGGAGCATGTGGTTTAGTAAAAGAAGTAATAACGGGCATGTGACGATCAAATAATTCAATAAGAACTTTGTTAAAAAAGTTTACTTTACCATTAATATCATTCATATTAAATATTAAATGAAGTGGCACACTATGTAAATCGTTTATAAATTATTTGTTGAGCACCAAACCCGTCCATCATATCCATTAGTGCCAAAGTAGTTAAGTCATCAATTTTTAGAACATCTATATTAAAATCTTCCATTAAAATGACGTGCTCATGCCTTGGAACAATCAGCAATAATGAGTCTTCCAAACAATCTATAAAATGATTATGAGCAGTGTCGTGTGGTCTATATACAACCTCAAACGCAACGTTTTTGCTGCCTATAGTAGCTTCTATCCAGCATTGTTCAATTAAATCAGATGTAATAATAATCTTAAATTTTATTTCTTTTTTTGTATATATTGCAACACCACCTGCACCTCGATTAATGCGATCCATACGCGTGTTTTTGTAGTTTACTAAATTTATATAAACGCCTGGAATATCCATGGTTAGCCATGACTCTCTAATCATAAGCACGTCATAAGCATTGTTAGCTACAAGATCCCTAATAATGTTAATCTTTGGCAGTAAAGATTGAACGTTCAAATAAGCAACAGTAAACATATCACATCACTTTTAAAACTGCATTCCTTTTACAACATTGAATAAAATATTTAAAGTAATAAAAATAAAAATAAAACAACAATAAAAGAATTAAATTTTTAAACAAGAGATAAAGTTAGTATTTTTGGGTTTTTATAAATTTGCTGGGCTTTTTAAATTAATTAATAAAGTTGTGTTTATTATAGCTATTGCGGGTTTTATAAAATATCGTCTGATTAGCTACTGCAAATAAGTAGCCCCCATTAAGAAAAAAAAACATATAAGCCAAAAATCATAAAGAAAATAAATGTGTATTGTAGCAAAATAAATATACATTATATCAGAAAAAAGAAATATAAAACAACAATATTAAATTTATACAGGGAGTTTATAAATGAATGGGATTATGTAATCACTTTAAATGTGACGCTTTTGTTAAATTGTTCACTAAACTATTTGTTTTGACAGATCAACTTTGACAGCTGTCAAGCAAACATATGAAAACGTATGTAGTTAGTGCGTTCGTTTAAGAAAAGTGGAGTTGGAGTAGAATAGACTGGAGTGGTGTGGATAGTTGTTAGAGTAAATACATATATCCGAACGCAATGTTGTAGTTTGATTCAATGTCAGAAATTATAACCTTAAAGCTGACATTTAGATAAACATATTATACTAATTTTAATTTGAAGTTATTTCTTAAAGGAACTATTATTTCTATTTCTATAAAAATTTAAAACACTTGATTATATTACACTAGTAATTTTATATTGTCACCTATAAAACCAATGAAAGTGAATTTTAAAGAAATTTAAAATTTTAATTGTTTGAAGGCCATTTATTACATTAAATTTTAAATATATAATCATCATGGATTTATAATCTAATTAGGTTTTTTTACATTTTTGCAACATTCTCTTTATTTATCAATGTTTACAAAAATTTAAGTAAGTTTCACGTTAAATAAATGTAATAAAATTCAAATACGACTGTAACTCCGTCTCACACGATCTCTCGATATTGTGCATGTGGAGTGGACACCATCATCTCCACTCCATCATATCCGAACGCTTAAGAACGTGCTCCTTTTGTTCTGTTTGACATTACCGAACGCGTAAAAAGCAATTAGAGTTAAAGGAGCACGTGGAGTAGAAAAAACGAACGCACCAAGTATAGTGGACGATTTTAAAAAGGCGGCATATTTAAAGTGATTACATAATCCCATTTATTTATAAACTCCCTGTATATATTTTAAAATAAGAAAAAAGATAAAAAAGAATCTTATAGAAATACCTTACAAAGAAATGTATTTTATTATTTTACGGATGCAGCAGACCTGGTGATAATTTTATCATTCTTTTTCAAAACGGTATTTAGTGCATCTTCATTTTTTGATAACTCATTGGTGTTATGTATTTTATAGACAATTCCATTTATACTTGTGCATATATTGCCGTCTATACTCCAGACACTGATATATCTTCCCGTTAAAACTTCTTCAAGATAATCATAAAAAAGCTGAAATAATTTTGTTAGAAGATTTTAATGCAGATAATATTGAATGGTTAAGTCATTCATCTTCTGCAACACCAGACAACAAGTTATAACTTTTGCTGCTTTTTATAATCTTACCCAACTTATTCAATAACACTCATATTTTTCTTGCTGTTTTAGAAAATTCTGATTATTCACTTACTACTTCTGTTGCTAAAACTTCTCTATCTATTACTACTAAACCTAAACCGCCCCTTATCTATCAATATTAGATAGATAAAAGTAGTAAAAATGAAAGAATATCTTAATAATTTTGATTTTGATACTCATTGCTTATATTCTAATGATCTACATATTGCTGCAAAAAAATTTACAAAAACTATTTAAAATGTTATAAAAAATTTGTTTTGTTCTCTGTTATTAAACCAAAACAAAAGTACTTCTTTTTAATTCAGACAAAAAATCGTTTAAAAAACACATCAGTAATTAAATATAAAGGATGGTTGAGACCTTTACTACGTGGTAATCCATAATAATAATAAAATAAAACACTGTCTACGTTTTTTACCACAAATATTTTATTGATATAAATCTATATTCCTAAAGAATATATATTAATATTAACAAAAGTTCATGACTCGAGTTTCGACTTTTGAAGGCCATTATCCAAACTCGAGTCGTGAACTTTTGTTAATATTAATATATATTCTTTAGGAATATAGATTTATATCAATAAAATATTTGTGGTAAAAAACGTAGACAGTGTTTTATTTTATTACATCAGTAATTGTTCCAAACAAACTAAAAATAGTTATAAGTTAACTCGTAATTATTGTTACAAACTAATACAATCTGAAAAAGATAGAATTGACAAAAACATAACTAATCAAATTTTTCAGCTTTCTACAAACAAAAAAAATGTATAAAACAATTAATTTATTACAAATTTCACTTATTATTCTTAAAACATTTGCAAACAAATTAGCTCTCACTTTGACTAAACTAGTTGTCTTATCATACAAAAATAAAACGTTTTCAAATTGTTAACAAATTTAACCTGTTCATAAAAAGGAGACAAATATGATTCTTCAAATTATAGATTAATTGCATTATTGTCCAGTCAGTCAAACATTATTAAAAAATATTTTAATTTTTACATTGTCATAGATTTTGATCAAAACGTTTGACAACAGATCTTTTGAATAATGTTAGTCACAAATGTAATTCAACTCTAGACAAACCAGGAGAAAATTTTGCAGTAGTTTTAGACATTTCCAAAGCGTTTGATAGAATATGACATCCTAATCTTGTCAACAAGTTTGTATAAATTTTGATTAAAAAAAACTGTAAACATCATCAATAGTTTTTTTGATAATACAAAAATTATTAGAATTAATGGTTTTAACTCTGACCCCAAGTTCATAAATATTGGTGTTCCTCAAAATTCTGCTTTTTTGCTAACTTTATTTTTGGTTTATATTAAAAATCTAAAAGTCCTTATTATAATTTTGCAGATGATAGAACCCTTTATTAATTCTACTTTCCAAATACCATATTGACAAATATGGCAAAGCGTCTTGAAGTTTTTTAGTTAGAATTTGTAGCATCTACAAACAAAGACCTCAAAACAATATCTGAATAGGGCATTTCCAAAATAATCAATTTTAACTCTAAAAAAAAAACTTACTGTAGCAAAATCAAAATATGAGGTATCATCAGTACCAAATATTAAATTAAACAACGTATCCATATCTAAATCTTCTTCAATTTGTCTTTTTAGAGTTACAATCTTACATAATCTTTTCTGAGACAACTATGTTTCAATATTGTTTTAAAAGTGTCTAGATAACTAGAATTTCTTAATAAATGTAAAAAGTTTTTTAGTTCTGTTCAACTTTTGCGTTTATAAAAATCTTATATTTGTCTTTGTATTGAATATTGTTTCCAACTATGAGGAGGAGCATTGAAAACTACACATCTTTTTTAAACTTTATTCAGAAACTAGCTATTCGGATCATTGCCGATCCAAAATTGACTAATGACTTAGATACTTTACATTACAGGCGTAATGTTGCAGATCTATTTTAATGGACATTTTTTAAACAAAATACAAAACATAATGCAATCTAAACAAATATTTATTTGTAGTACAAGGCTTTGCTAAAAATTTTAACAAATATTCACTTACTGTTCAGAGTTGTAGGTCCAAAACTTATAAAAGATTTTTTAACCGTACCTGTGACAAATAGAATATGCTTATAAATGCAGTTTTTTTATAAACCACAAAGTCAATGTTTACAGACTGCTTAAATCTAGTCTTTAATGTGATAGTTTCAACAAGTGTGGTTTTACTCGTTGAAATTCAAAGGTGTTTTGTGTTGTTGTGGCATTATATGTAATTGCTAAATATTACATTTTAAAATTAAAACAGTTTTTTTTTTCTAAATTGTACAGAAAAGCATTCGAATGTTTATACAAATCTTAGCAGCAATTTGTATTATATACAAAAACATAAAGCTGACGCTGCATATATCAGTTAGTGTCAAACAGTTAACAAACTAATGATTTTTTTTTCAAAGAGCGCAGCAGCATACGACATTACATGCCGTTCCCATAAATTGTGGTTATAAATTTATGTTTGAAAAAGGTGCAATGTTAGAGAAGAAACTTGAGTAGCACAGTGGTACAAAATATCACAAATACATTAGTTAAAAAATACCACGAAGGGTTTTTTATTATTTTTTTAAAACTTATTGTGTTGATCTTTGATGTTAAAAAAGATATATTGGAGTGGTACAGTGCGCAAAAAAAAAACTTTTCTGAGTTGAAAGGAAATAAATCTATAAAACATAGTAATATAATTTTTTGTTGTTGAACTGATGGCTTAGTGGCCTTGAAATAAATAGATTGCAAAAATTGAAAACTTGGTTTCTGTCATAACAACTCTAAAAAAAAAAATAGAACTACAGAAGAAATGAGCTGTTTTCAAATGATAAAAGTATACAACTTGCACATGAGATATGTGGATAAATTAGGGCACAAGTCCCATAAATAGTAACACTGCGTGCGTTGTAAATGATTATATTTTTTTCAAATAAAAAATTAATGCAAAGATTCGCAGACTGAAACAATTTTGCATAAACGTAATATTGAAATTTATAGGAGTACCTACAACACCTAAACAAAACAGACCATTGGTTAAAAATGGACATAACAAGTACTACAAAATAATATTGTTAAAAAAACATCTCTAAGATTTAATTTTAGTTTTAAAACCAACGTCAGCCAAACAATGTTGAAATGCAAAACTTGTAATGTTGGATTGTGCTGCTAAATTTGATAAAAAAGGTTTTGAAACTTTTTATTCAAAATAAATGTTTAAACTTACTTTTATGTAAAATAAAGTAAAATTGTTGTTTGAACGATTTACAACTCAGTTGTATTGTAAGGTAATCACATTCTGCAGGCTAATGGGTAAACATTTTACTCAATTTTTAATATTTTTATAGCCTTAATTTGCTGAAAAAAAAAAACAAAAAAATTAATAATATTTAAAATTATTTTTAAGAACGTAATGTGAACCGCAAAGCAATATAAAGTAAAGTTAATCCAGACAAAATTTTCCAGACTCTAGTTGCATCTAAAAAATGCACCGTTTGGTGTGGTTTTTGTAATATAAATAACATTTATTCAGTCAAAATGCGTTTTCAACAAAAACACAACAATCAACTTGTTAAAATCAAAATTTAAAAATAATTTGATTTCAAGAATTAGATCTGTAAATTGACTTCTAAATTTATGCAATTTGACATAATTCAATTACGTTATTGGTCTATGCCAATAAACCAACAACAATTGAGGCTTGGATTGATTGTTTAAATTTTTTGTGACATACTTTCTAAAACGTCAGAAAAAAAATTGTCTCAAATAAGTCATAAAGCTACTAAAGTCACTAAAACTTTGTCAACATATATTCATCGTATTTAAACTAACTTAATTTTGACAAATAAATCATTATTATTTAGTTTTATGTTACCAATACGCATATTTATCTAATTTAAAGCAAAAAGTATCTAATAATGAACCCAATTTTATTCAATTTTGATATACCGTCTATAATGACAATAAATTATCTATTGCATTGTTAAATAATCTTTATTAAAAAAAAAAACACAAGTTAATACCATTCTGATGGAATATACCAAAAGATAGTTTTACCATTACCAAATAATAAACTCTACTAAAATAATTTAAAATCTTATTGGCGCCTTATCACAACAGAGTGCTTAACTCAAATGATTAAACGAAAGACAACTTAAGTTTAATGGTAAATTATTTGTTACATTCTTTAAAAATTATTATATATAAATATTATTTGTCAAATATGATGGAAATATTTACAATATTTTAAAAACTATAAAATAATAAAGGTTTTGATGAAAATTAAAAAACTCAATTATTATTCTATTATTTAATCAGTTAAAATTGCTTTAGATAGCGTCTATCTAGAATATGCCAACTTGTAAAAACTACATACATAGATGGCTCTAAAACATCACAAAATACTGTAGACATGGATGTTTATTTTTACATTTTTTTCTGGTCTACCTTGTATAGTCTAATTTTTTTGTCTTTTGTATGTTTTTTTTATCCTGTTATTATAACCAAATGCTTAATTTCTCCATACTTGTTTCAAAATTTTTGTTTATAGATGCTACAAATGTTTAGCTAGAAACTTCAAAACGTTCTACCATATTATCGTTATAGTTTTTGGTATAAAATATGAAAGGTGTTATTATCTGCAAAACTATGAATGGGACTTTTCGTTATTTAAATAAGTTTATCAATGTAATATATAGAATGGACTGATTAAAACAATCAACAAATTAAGTAACAATTTAAATGCAGCTTTTTGTTCGCATGATAGCGAAGACAATTTTGAATAAATATTTCTGTCTTTATAAACACAATTAATATTATAAAAAATAAAACGATAAATGCAGACATTTTAGTATTAAATTGCAACTAGATAGCGAAACCAGTTTTTTGTTTTATTATTTGCAGTTTTATTAGCGTAAGTTACCGCCAGTTTTTTTATTGCCATTGCTATATACGTAACTGGGAATTTTGGCAAAGTAAACAATACATTAAAACAAAAAAATCTACATACAAAAGTTATATTTTTTATATAATATGTTATAAACATACGGACTTGTCCTATATTGGTCATATATGGTTTTTAATGCACTTAACAAAACTGTACATATAACATAAAATGTACCTGCACTTAGTTGGATAAAGAAAAGAATTTGATATAATTGCAATAATTGGCAAGCCAAATGTAAACTGCAGCTCATTTTTCACAATAACACACCCATACCTTTATATTTTTGACAATTAGTTGCAAAACTAATTTGATTTTTTTAAATATTTGTTAATGTAGTATTACTTTGGATGTTGAAACACTCAAGCAAGATCTCAACAGCAACATAATTTGTAGACCTATAAAAATTAAAGATTTAGTTTCTAAAGTGTACTGCAAATCCTTAGAACAACTTTTGCAACCGTAACTTAATACTGTATAAACTGTTAAGACAATAGAAAACATTAGATGTAAGCGTATTGCGGTGTATTTGACAAACAAGATCTTTCGCCAAAAACAGGGTAAATATTGTTTTACGGTTTGCTCCCCCTTTTCAGTTAACGACTTGAATAAGTTTACTGACAAACTACATTTTGATCTCAGATCTAGAAAATAGAGATGCCAAGACACCAAGAAAACAAACAGTATCCTTAGCAAGAATAAGCTTTTCTCCAAAATATAATATAAAATTACTGTGTAAAATTTGTTTTCTACAAAAATAAATAAACACTTTTGCTTAAAGAAAAAGTGAATTTATTGCTATAAGCTCAGTTTATAAATGCGCCGTTCTAATGTTGGCATGTTACTCTAGACACAATAGATTACTATATAGGTGCTTACTAAATGATGAATTAACTAACTTAAAACATCAATAGTTATCATAATTAGCGCCACGCTTAAAATAAAGCCATGTAGTTCTGCACGCACGCTCAAGATACTATTCCTTTGACTAAACGGGTTCAAAACTATCTATAAATATTGTCATGTTTTTTAAAATACTTCTCAAATAAAGAGTTTGTAAAACTTTTGTTGTCATGTAATATGTTTTTGCAATGTCTAAGAATACATCAATAAGGTATAGATTCTTAAAAAAAAAAATTAATAACCGGGCCCAATCAAACATGATGATCAGTTGAACGATGACGCCTTAAACCACATAGTATATCAGCAATTAAACATTTTAAATATAATAATCAAGTAAGATGCCTATTAATTATTTTCTCTAATAACATCTATAAGAAACTAATTAAAAAAATCGGTCTATAGCTTGTCGAAAGTTTTTTTAATTTTAGCAGGTTTAAGTATTGGTACTATGATAGCAAATATTAGATATTTGTTGTACCATGTCCGGTAATAGTGTTCATAGTTGAAGTTTGGTAAAGCGACAAACGTTTAAGCATAGCATTGTATATTAAATAAACACATGTATTGTGTTCAAATAATGCAAAGTCAAATTCCCACATTGAACAGAAAATTATACATTTTATCTTTGTCAGAGACAAGCGACAGAAGGTGTTTTTTAGTGTTAATTCTGATCTTTCGAAAGCTTATATTAACAACTAAAGCTAAAAGCGGCAAAATAACATTGACCGCTAATGGATAATGATGCTGTTTTAGTAAGAATAATTAAAATAAATGTGGTTCTCAATTGAATATGGCCATGTATGAGTCAAATGTACGGAATAAAAACTTATTTTTGTTTATACCAATTTTTTTCAATTAGCTATTTCCGAATAATAAACAATCAAAGTTTGAAAAAAAAGTAACTTTCCAGTGTTAAATTTTTAGAAAAAAGTTTTTTGAAACTTTAAAATTGTTTAAAGAATAATATTTCACAGCTAAAAATCTTACAATGTATTTACAGAAATATTTAAAAATAGCAAAATTGGCTTAAATTTCAAGTATTTCTGTAGATATACAGGGTGTTTTAAATCATGTGTCAGAAAATAAGGGTAAGATTTCTTGGCTAATTATAAGAAAAAAAGTTCTTATTAACATGGTTCCGCAAGCGCACCGTTTTTGAGATACAAAATGTCATTTTTTTTAATTTCTTTATTTTTTGACGATATCTCAGGAACGGAAAGAAACAGTAGCAACATGATCACAGAACCTTTATTTTACAAATCTAAGCAATAACATAAAAAACAACAAAAATTATTGAAAATTACCTTCTCTTACGGTAACGCAGGCTACCTACGTCTTAGTGACTGACGAAAATGCCTGGAATGTTTCGTATTGTATTGCAGGATGCAATAATGCAATTTTTTAGTATTTCATTATTATTAACTGATGTAGTGTAAACTAAACTTTTTAAGTGACCCCACAAAAAAAATTCAAAACAACCAAGGAGACCAAGCCTGTGGTCCTCCTCGACTTATCCAACGGTTCCTGTACTGTTTATTTAAGAACTGACGCGCAACTAAACTAAAATGTGCAGGAGCACCATTGTGCATGAACCACATTTTGTTTCTTAATTAAACCGGAACGTTTTCAAAAATCCCGGCAGTTCTTCTTCATTCTTTAAGAAAATTACAATATGATTGACCATTTAGCCTAAACGGCAAAAAATATAGACCTATTAAATGGTCTCCTACAACACCTACCTAAACGTTAACAGAAAATGTTTGCTGATGATGGCCTTCCATTATGGCATGTGAATTTTTGTTGGTCCATACATAATTATTATGGAAGTTTATAATCGCATTGCGCAAACAATTTTTGTTCGTAAATAAAACTTCGACACATAGCCAATCTTTGCGGAAAATCCGCTTGTACAAGTGCTTGAACTTGCTGTATGTGATAAGGATATAACATTTAGTTTTCTATTATCCTCCACACTGTAACGTGACTAAGGTTTAAGTTTAAAGCTATTCTTTTAGTGCTAGTTGATGGATCGTCTTTGATTTTTTGAAAAACATCTTCTTCAATTTGCAGAGGTAGCAGGCGAGGTCTCTCATTTCTTGCAGCTCTTTTATGTACACTTTCAGTTTGATGTAGACGTTTGTGATTACAAATAAATGTTCTTTTATTTCTTCTCTTTTTCACGTGCCATCTCCTACTCAGAAGTTAGCTATCATTGTGGCTATTCTGATCTTTGAAACAGCAGCTCGAAAAAGATCTTTAGAAGTGTAACCAAACCAGTCTTTTAGGTTCCGCACCCAAGACATTCTGCGTGCTCCCACATTTCTTTTGCCTGCTATTTTCCCCTGCATAATCAGCTGCAGTACATTATATTTATCCATTTGCATGGTATGTTCCAAATATTTCAGCTTTCTGATCTTGATCTTATGAAAGATTTCTAGGTCTTTTCCCATTCTTGTGAGAACTTAGGCATTTGGGGTTTTGTCCGTCTATGAGATATTCAGGATTCTCCAATACGTCCACATCTCAAAAGTTTAGAGTTTGTTGCTGATGTGTTAGTTCAGTGTTAATGCATCCATACCATACAGTATAATTGGAAATATGTAGCATCTTACCATTCTAACACAAAGCTCTAACGTTAGATCGCAATCACAGAAGAAATCTTTCATTTTGAGGAAGGCAGTTCTAGCCATCTTTATTTTGGACAAAATTTCTACTGTCTGTTCGTTTGTATTTGTTATCCACGTATTTAGGTATTTGTACTTGGTTACCTTTTGAATATAAGTGTTATCAATAAGAAGATTTGCGTTAGATGGTATACCTGCTTTTGAGATGATCATGTATTTTGTTTTCTTGAGGTTCATATTTAATCCATATTTTGAGCTGACAGTTTTTGTGCGTTTCACTACTTTGCAGGTCTACAATGTTGTCTGCTATTATCACTGTGTCATCAGCGTATCTAATGTTGTTAATTTGTCGCCCATTAACAACAAGCTCACATAGTTTTTCAAATAAAGCTTTTTTGAATATTGCTTCTGAGTATAGATTGAATAACATCGGTGATAGTATAGCCTTGCCTCACTCTTTGTTCAATGTTTATGCTTTCTGTAAAATCATTGTCGACTCTCACCGTCGCTGTTTGGTTCCAGTTTAGGTTTTCAATTATTTGCATGTCCTCGGAGTCAATACGTTTGCTGTTTAAGAGTGTTACAAGTAGTTTATGGCGTACTTTATCGAACGCTTTCTGGTAGTTTATAAAACAGGCGTGTACTTTGACATTCATATCCATACATCTTTGTAGTAGTACGTTAATGCCAAATAATGCTTCTCGTGTTTCTAAGTGATTTCTGAATCCGAATTGAGTGTCGCTAATGTTTTGCTCAAATTTGGTAAAAGTCTTTTATGTATTAATTTTAGGAATGCTTTCAAGGTAAGGCTCATAAGACTTATTGTTCTGTAGTTACTGCATTCTCGGGCATTTAACTTCTTTGGAATCGAAATAAATGTAGATTTAAGTCATTCTTTTGGTATTACGCCTGTTCTATATATGGTATTGTATAGGCCAACAATTATTTTGATTTCTTCATCTTTTATTAGTTTTAATAGTTCTATGGGCACTTCATTTGGGCCTACAGCTTTCCCTTCTTTCACGCTCCTTATTGCTTGCTCTACTTTGTGTATTGCTATGCAGATATTGTTGCGGTTTACTTTGAAAGCATCTTGTGTCGTTGAATAGCTCTTCAATGTATTCTTTCCATCGTATAAGTTTTTGGGCTTGCTCTGTTATTATTTTGCCGGATTTTGTTTTTATAATCAGTGTTACTTGTTTCTTATTAGTTTCTGTTAGTTCTCTAATTTTCTTATGTAGATTGAAACTGTAGTATTGACTTTGCAGCTTTTTGATATCTTTGCACTTCTCAGACATCCAGTTTTCTATTGCTTTACAATTTTTTCTTTTGATGGTTTTGTAAACCTCTTTATATTTTATTTGGTTCTCTTTATTTCTCCGTCTTTCATTCATAAGGTCTAAAATTTCTTTTGTCATCCGTTGTTGTTTTGGTATAACTTTGTCTGTAGTTAGCATATCTCTGTTTTCTTTTAATAGCGCTCTTTTGATGTTTCCCCATTTCTCATGGGAATTATCTGCATTTGATGTGCCTATTTTCTGGATATTTGTTTTTGTTTTTTGTTTGATTTGCTCTATTATATCAGCATCCTTTAGCTTTTTGATTGCAATTCTTACAGGTTTTTTTTTTACTCTAGTTTTTTTAAGCCTCACTTTAACATTGGCTACGACTGGATTGTGGTCTGATGAAGCATCGGCTCCTGGGTAGGTTTTGACTAAGGTGATGCTATTCCTATATTGTTTTCTAATTAGTATATAGTCTATTTGATTTTTAACTATTTTTTCATTAGTATGAGCTGGAGACGTCCACGTATATAGACGTCTTGGTGGTAGTTTATAGTGCGTGTTTGTCACTACTAAGTTTTTACTTTGACAGAACTCTATTAAACTATCTTTTCTATTGTTTCTCATGCCTAGTCCGTAGTCTCCGACAAGGTCTTTTACCAATCCTTTTTCTATTTTTGAATCCATAACGATAGTGACGTTGTCCTTATTAGTGGACTTCAAAACGGTATCTACTTGTAGATAAAATTCCTCTATTTCATCATCTGGTTTATCACTAGTGGTTGCATACACTTGGATGAGATTTATCTTGCCAGTTGTGGATTGTATTTGCAATAACATTACTTGGTCTGAATATGGTACAAAGCTTGATACAAACTTTTGTATTTTTCTATCGACTATAATTGGGGTGCCGTATTTATTTTTGCTGTTTGTGCTACCAGAATAGTACATTATTCCATTATTGGTTGAGTATGTTTTTGAACCTGGCCATTGTAGGTCACTAATTCCCAATATATATATATATATATATATATACGCATTTTATGCTTTTTATTAACTGTGTTATCAAGTTTTCCTGCTTAAAACATGCTTTTTATGTTCCAAGTTTCTATTTTCATGTTTGGTGTCAATTTCGTAACTTTCTTCAATACTGTTCTCCCCGGAGATCCGATTGGGAAACTTTTGGCTCCGGAATATTTTGTTTTAAACAATGCCATACTGATGCTTTACTAGGGATATCCTTACGGGTCTTTAATGCAAAAGTTTCCCGTTTCTTTCCGCAACTTCATGTCGTTGACCAGTTTGTCAGTTCATCCGTCTTTGGGAGTGATTTCTTACACCCGGGCATAAAGTTGCCCCACTCCTGCTAGCTTTTCCTCCCGCTGTTGGCTGGCAAAAGGGACTACTTATACCGGTAGTTATTTGGTTGACAGAGCTTTGTTGGTAATCTAGCAGAGTGTACCACGTGCAAGTGAGGTTGTCATTTAGGTTGACGTATCAGTGTCACTGTCATCACGCCTTACAACCCATTTCTTTCATTTGGTACCTGTCGGTTTGGAAACATTTCTTAATAAATTTGAAGAGCTATTGCTGCATTTCTATTGGCAACGCCATAAACAAAATGCATGTTGCACATTTCGCTATCACCACGCAAGCAAAATACTAAGAATGGGCAAATTAATTGGGTAATAAAGATAATAAGTTCTCGCGATATTGACTCCTTTTAAAAAAAGGTTATTTAACAACTAAACGACAATTGTCAATAACATAAACAAATGCATAAACGCTGACGACTAGATCAAAACAAATGTTTTTATCATCAACAAAACATGTTGCTACTTTTTTTCATGGTTTCTATCTTAAAATGCCGTATTTCTCTAAAACGGTTTACGTTAGAGCTTTTGACTAGGAGTATCTTTTTTGTGTAGAAAATATTGGTGGTTTATAATCTGTTTTCAGAATGCCAATTTCGCAAGTGTCATAGAAATTTGAGCCATAAAGACCTCTTGCAACCCAAAAATCTCCATCAATGGCACATGAAAAAAATTGAATAAAGCTTAAAAAGTAGCTAATTAATGCTAAGATGTGTACAAAAGTTAAGTTTTGTATCTCAAACGGTTCCTGAGATATCGTAAAAAAAAAATTTTTTTTTAATAGGAACTTTTTTTTAATAATTAGTTAACCAATCCTATCTTTTATTTTTCGTCACATCTTTTAAAACACCCTGTATTGTAAAATATTTTAAAGCGTAGTGCACGTTTTTATCAATATTACAGAAAAAAAGAAATTACTTGTAATATCTTTGCTAAAGACATTAACTATTTAATTAGACGGATGTTTAAGGATTTTATTTAGGGTAAAGACGATGTTAACTTAACCGAGACTGATTTAATACTCACTGTATACAATAAAATGTTTATACAAAAACTAAGAATAAATACTAAACAAAAAACTATTCTATTTATTTAATACATACTTATTTACTATATGCAACCCTGTTGCCATTTCTATGTATTATATATTGACTATATAAATATAAATAATATATTACACTTCCTTCTTTAAAAATAAACATTAATACTGAAATAATAATAATAATAATAAAAAACAATTATTTACGAGGCCTTAAATTGTAAGGTTTAGATGAAAAAGCATTTAAAAGGTCTGTATTTGAAGTATCCTGAATAGGAATATCATTTCTATATGAAATATCTTTTAATAATTGATTAGTGTGCCTTTTAAATTCTTTTCCCTCTTTGTTTCTTATTAAATAGTTACATTTACCTATTTGTCCAATTATTTTGCCAGGTAGGAATTTTTTATTTAATATATCTCTATAATAAACATTATCTCCAACTGTAAAACTAATATTTCTGTCATCTCCGAAGTACTTAGTCTGATTTCCCTGTTTTTTAGCCACATGATCTCTAACACACTTTGGTCTTTCCCCTTCTTAAAATGTTCAGGATGTTTAAAATTAAATCTAGTTAAAACATTCCGATTGAACATCAAATAAGAAGGTGATTCACCTGTTGTTGTATGAGGTGTCACGCGGTAATCAAACAGAAAATTATTTAATACTAAATTTATATTTTCCAAGGTAATTTTCTTGTCAATCATCAGTTTCTTTATAGCAGTTTTAACTGTTTTTACAGCGTTTTCAGCTGCGCCATTAGAAGCTGGGTTATAAGGAGCGGACGTTATGTGTTTTATGCCGTTACTATTTAAAAAAGTTTGAAATTCACTGCCAACAAAAGCTGGTGCATTATCTGAAACAATTGTTTCACATAAACCAAATCTAGAAAATAATGATCTTAAAATATCAATTGTAGTTTTTGCTGTAATTAAATTTGTTGGAATTACTTCCAACCATTTGCTATACGCATCAACTACCACTAAAAAGTTTTTACCCATAAATGGTCCCATATAGTCTATATGTATTCGTGACCAAGGAAATGAAGGCCATTTCCATGTGTTTAGTTCAATTTTGTTTGGACTTTTGGAATACATCATGCAGGTAGAACATCTTTTAACTAATTGTTCGATGTCTTGTGAAATGCCAGGCCACCAATAATGGGATCTTGCTAAACTTTTCATTTTGCATATTCCAAAATGTGAAGAATGCAATTCATTTAATAATTTACTTCTTAAAACTAGTGGAATAACTAATCGATTATTCCACATTAAACAACCTTCTGCTATTGTTATCTCATTTTTATAAGGTATGTAGGGAAGTAATAATTTACATTTAGTATGGTTAGGCCAACCTATTTTACTAAATTTAAATATAATTTTTAAAATCTTATCTTTTTTTGATTCTTCTTGGATCTTAGCAAAATCAATTGGTATATTACCATTTTCTGAAAAATAATTGATGTAATCAACCTCTGAAATATTGTTTTCATCGTTGTTATCATATGAAAGAGGCAATCTTGACAAACTATCTGCCAAATTGTTTTCTGATTAAATATATTCAATGGAATAATTAAATCCGCTTAATATTATTGCCCATCTTTTTAGTCTGTTTGCCGAATATTGAGGAATTCCTTTATGAGGACCAAATATTGTGACTAACGGTTTATGATCTGTAACAATCACAAACTGTTGCCCATATAAATATTGATAAAATTTGTTTAAACCATAAACTATGCTTAGGGCTTCTTTTTCAATTTGCGAGTAGCGTTATTCCGCAGAATTCAACGTCCTAGAGGCATATGCTATTGGTCGCTCTCTGTTATCAGCCATAATATGTGTGATAACCGCTGCTATACCATAATTACTAGCATCAGTTGTCAGTCGAATAGGTAATTCTGGTTGAAAATGTACTAATATATTATTTGACATTAGCAATTGTTTAATTTTATTAAAAGAAGCATCACAACTCTCATTCCAATTCCACAAAATATCTTTTTTTAATAAATTATAAAGAGGATGCAAAGTTTCTGATATTTTGGGTATAAATTTGCAATAATAATTTACCATACCCAAGAACGATTTTAATTGAGTAAAGTTTTGAGGTATGGGTACATTATTAATTGCTTTGACCTTATCTGGAGAAGTTCGAATACCTTCTGCATCAATTATGTGACCTAAATATCTTATTTCTTTTGAAAAAAACTCACATTTGTCAATAGCTAATTTTAATCCTGCATTTTCTAAACGAGTTAATACTTCATTTATTCTTGACAAATGCTGCTTTGTATTTTCACCACTTATTAAAATATCGTCTAGAAAAACGATACACCCATCAATGCCCTGTAATAACGTTTCAATAATTTTTTGAAACTTTGCTGGCGCGCAAGCTACACCAAACGGTAACCTATTATATTTAAATAGTCCCTTATGTGTGGAAATAGTTGTTAAAATTTTAGACTTTTCTTCCAAACATATTTGTTAGTAAGCTCGAGATAGATCTAATTTAGAAAATATACTAAAGTTGCTTAATTTAGTCAGCAAATCTTCAATTTTTGGTAGCGGATATTTATCAATTTCAATTGATTGATTTAATGTTACCTTGAAATCACCACAAAGTCTTACTGATCCGTCTTTTTTAATAATTGGAACAATGGGTGTTCCCCATTCACTGTAGTCAACTGGTGTAATTACTCCCAGTTGCTCTAATCTTTTTAATTCTACTTCAACCTTTTCTCGCATTAAATAAGGTAAAGGCCTAGGTTTGAAAAATTTTGGTTTATAATTTGATTTCAATGTTATAGAAATTACACCTTTATTAAATGTCCCTAATTCAGCAGTAAATAATTTTTTATATTTATTGGTAATAGCCTTTATGTCATTATTTTCAATTTCTGAATAGTTAAATTCATTAATAATATTTAATTTGAATTTATTTATAAAATCACGGCCTAAAATTGCTATTGCTCCGTTTCTTATAACATAAATTTCTAATTCTTGCGCTGAATGTTTATATAAAATATTTAAATTGCATGTACCTATTGGTTTAATTTCTAATCCATTATATAAAGATAATATTTTATTTGTATTTTTTAATTTTAATTTTGAAAATTATTTTAAATATAAATCTTCAGGAATGGCAGAAATACTCGCTCCCGTATCAAGTTGGAATTTTATTTTATTTTCATTTATTTCTACTTCGAGATAAAAAGGTGGGTTATTTTTATTGTCAATACAAAATAAAAAATCCGGAGAAGATAAATAATTGCAAGGATTTTTATTTTTATTAAATTTATAGTTATTTTTATTATTAAAATGTTTTACCTTACTTGGACATATAGATGAAATGTGACCTTTTTTATGACATATGTGGCATGAAGAATTTTTAAAAAAACAGTTTTCCATATCATGATTCACTTTTCCGCACACTATGCACTTTTTTTTCTGTTCACTGTTTTTCTTGCTGGTTAATCCTGATGTCCTATCCCTCGATGACTTCTTTCCGCCATATTTGTCTAGATGATGAAATTCTTTTTTTACCTCGACCGATGAATCCATGACTGCCATTTTCGTTTCCGCCAAATCCACCATATCCGACAACGTTGCTGTGATCTTTTCTTCAAAAAATCTTTCTTGCACCCTAGAGTTATCGTATCTCATTATAAATTGATCCCGCAGCACCATCGGTAGTTCCTGTGCAGAGAAATTGCAAAATGCTGCTAGACTTCTTATTCTTGCAGACCATTCTTTTGGAGACTCCTGAGCGTTTTTTCTTGCATGGTAAAATTTATAGCGTGTCGCAAAAACACTATCCCTCGGTGCAAAATGCTTTGATAGTATTTCAACTAATTCCTGGTAGGTTTTGCTTTCCGGGCACGCCGGCAGACACAAACTGTGCATTAATTTGTAAGTTTCCTCGCTGAGGATATTCAACAAAATTGCCCTTTTTCGTGCGTTGTCCGTTATTTCATTTGCTATGAAATAATTCTCAAGCCTTGGCTTGAATATCGACCACTCACTTAACTGCATGTCGAATTCGCGTAAATGTCCTACCACGTCTTTGGAAGCCATTTTTACGCGCGCACGTGTTTTAAATTTCCGTATTTAATTTTAAAGAAATTTACAAAAATATAACTAAATTTCATTAGTTTCTATCCTCGTCGCCACTGTAATATCTTTGCTAAAGACAATAACTATTTAATTAGACGGATGTTTAAGGATTTTATTTAGGGTAAAGACGATGTTAACTTAACCGAGACTGATTTAATACTCACTGTATACAATAAAATGTTTATACAAAAACTAAGAATAAATACTAAACAAAAAACTATTCTATTTATTTAATACATACTTATTTACTATATGCAACCCTGTTGCCATTTCTATGTATTATATATTGACTATATAAATATAATTAATATATTACATTACTCGATATCTTTCTTTAAGAAAAACTGTTTTTAAGGTTTTGGAATATTTTCCAAATTTAAGAAAAAAAGGCTGTGAAATATAATTCTTTGAACAATTTTAAAGTAAAGTTTTATACAACTTTTTCTTAAAAATGCAACCCTAAAAAGTTACATACAATCAAAAAAATTGAAAAAACGCAAAATAATATTTTTTTTTTTAATTTAGATTGCTTATTACTCGGAAATGTTTAACTAAAAAAAACCTGAAAAAATTTACATGATCAGAATTTATAGAAAGAAAAGCATTTTCAGTAGTTTTTTCTTTTACATGGCCATATATATATATATATATATATATAATAATATTCTGACTATGATTCTTGTTTTTTTTTGTTAGTCCTTTGAGCAACAACATTTTATTTCAAATTAACTAATAAGTTCTCTTCAATTGAACAGTAATTGAATCTACAAAAAACGGAGTTTGTTAAGTTTAACTTATTTACAAAAAAAATCAATCAAGGTATAGACTTTCTGCAAAGTTTTTCTAAAAGTAGCAATATAATTGCATGTGCTGCCTATCAATAATTACATCTATTTTTTTTAAATAAATTTGGTTAAATTATAATTGTAAACATGCGGTTTGGCTTAAACCGTATTGGAAATAAAAGTTGTTCAAATAATTTCTACAGCAAATATATGTCCAAACTAAAATTTGTCAAACTGTCAGTAAAAAAAAAAATAATTAAGCACCCACTGTTTTTTTATTTATTTAGTTTTTTAATTTTATTTTAAAAGTATTTTCTAATGAGTAAAACTTTGCTAGAAGCTTACACCTCAGGTGACTTGGAATAAATCGCAGCCTTAGCTCCAAATTGGAACGTAGTCTAGTGGTTTTGAGCTTACTGACTAACTGTGCGCATTAGAGTTTTTGTTAAAGCAAAAGCCTTAAATTTTACATATATTATTTTAACAATTGGTGTTTTTACAACTGCAATAAACAATCTTAAAAAGTAGAAGCCGTAATTGCATTTATTTCAGTGCTTAGATATATAACTATAACTTACTAAAGCTTTAGCATTAGAAACAACTTATTTAAATAAATTAGCAAAGCAAACCAGGTAAAAATTATATTCTTTTATAAGTTATTTAAAAGTCATTTTTTTATGTTTATAAACTGCAGGAATGCGGCAGTAGAAAGTGACATCTACATTTTTAATAACAAAACAAACAAAAACTTAGGCCGGAACTCTTTTTTAAACCACAGCTTGCATTTTATAATCTAATTGCCCCGCCTATTCACCCAAGTATTGGTTATCAAGAAATAGGTTTATTCTGCTTTTTTTAATCTACTGGCGTCTGTTAGTTACTTTGTTATATGTGTAAACTACAAAAAAAAGTAATTATCAAAGAATTGCTTCAATTTGCTTTTTTTTTACTTAAAAATATCTGTTAGAAAAAGCGAAAAGACACTGCTTGATATTTTTTTTATGCTGGCCAAGTCAATTGTCAGTTTTCTCTAACATGAACTTTCTTGCGTAGGAGGCATGTGCTTAAAGCATGATCAATCATCTTGCCATCAGTTTTGTATCTTTTATATGTAATGTTTGGTCAAGACCCTCGTTAATATTTTCAGGTTCTTTCTAGAGAGTCGTAAGCAATAGTCGTATAACTTAGGGTTTAAAGTATTTATTTACTTCTTTGCCTGTGTACAGCCTGGGGGTATTGTACCACCCTATTTTCAGTGCGTGGTGAGTGTTTGCTTTTAGTAGACTAGTAAAGCAAGAAGTTAACTTAACTAATTCATTTTAAGTTTGAAAAAGAGTTGCAAGGATTTTTTATGTAGAAACATTATCGCATATGGAATTAGGTAGAACAGTTAAAATATTATTTTTAATAATTAAATAAAAAGCTAAACATGTTTAATACACTTTTTTTTTATTCCACCAAATGAGTTTTAAAGCTAGGTTTTGTAAGAATATATGGGTTTTTTAGCTTGAATTTATTTGTTTGGACGGTTTGTTTCGAAACTTTTGCAACGTGTGTTTTTTGCAGCTACTTTGTTTAAATATTTTATGTTTATTTGCACTTAAAATTGTGTTAAGCAGATTTTATTAAACATTTTACATATGTAGAAGGCTCTATGTATTTTTAAGAATAAATTTGTGATAAAATTATAGTAAATTGTTTTATTATTTTATAAAAATATATAAATTTGTTTGTTTTTTACTTGCTATCAAATAAATAAAATTATTTTTTTAACATTTATAATAAACACAAATAGTGTGAAGGTTCAAAAAAGATTTATTGTAATACTACGCACATACGCGCATTTTGTTTATGTTTAATAATTCCTTTATTATAATGTATCCTATGCCTGCGAACTGCGAATTGCTTCTTTCAGATTGTGAATGATATGTGCATAATGCATAAAGATAGATCACAAATAAATTTGATTTGTTGCCGACAAAAATTGTTTTTTTTTAACGAGTAAGTCTTCTTTTATGACCAGCAAAAAACAGAATTTTTTTAAAGGACTACTTGTTGCAAAGGGGCCTGTTTACTCAAATATAGAATTATACAGATTAGTTCGATTCAGAAACAACTAAGAATGACTCAATTGGATATATTTCAAAAACGTATAAATTTAATATAAAAAAACATAAACAAATTTACAGTTTTTATTTTATTTTGGTTATATGAATTTAAAATACTATACAGTTTTCAATAAATGCAAATTATTTAAAAGTTGCCATAAAAGTGAAAAAAATGTGCAATATTATCACAGAAAGTAAAAAATATAATTTAAATAAGCTTAATTTGCTTTGATTTGTGTGTTTTGGAAAGATAACTATGCAAATACTTAGTCATATCAATACATAAATCTATGAATTATGTACATAATAATAAAACCGTAGAAAGTTATAAGATAAATGATAAAAAAAAATATAATTTGTATAAATTGCACAACTCGTCACTTGGTTTTAATAAAAATAAAACAGTGCTTGTTACATAATACACTACTTTTTGTTGTGTTCTGATAATAAATAAATTTTATTTTTTTTTTAAATAAGTTGACAAAACTAACAACTACGTCCGCTTTACTATATTTATATACACTTTTTTACTTAAATGAAAATATGTATATTATACTATTTTTTTAGATTATAATGTATCTGCATTTTCTTTTAACAAAATTAAAATAGAGCATATTTTTTGTATTAAATAAGTATATGTTTATCAATAAAATAATTATAGTGCTTTCCGCTAACTTATGGAAATAGAATTAATATACAATTTCAATGTATTTTGTTACAATTTTTTGATACATTCGATGTACTTCTAGTTACTGCGTCAAATCTATCAGATAGAATTAATGCAAACCGTTAAAACATAACATAAATTATAATTATGGTTTACTGTCTAATTTATTTCAAATATTGTATAACTGCCCCATCTACTACATCATATGCGGAACATCATGTTCAGTCGCCTGCCGTAAGATGTCGGGGCATGAAGTAAACCTGCAATTTAAAGTTATAAAATATATATGAAATAAATTCCATCGCTGAAATAGTATTGTAAAAATAATGTATTTTGTATTGAGATATAGATTCGTGTTCTAAAAGAATACGTTTGACGAAAGTTACAGAGACGTAAGGTATGAGATATTTGTTGGAAACCAGATGCGAAGAGGGTAAAAAAAGATGAATCGAAATATGCCACGGAATTGACAGCCGCCAGTTGAAATTCTAAACAGAAGGGGACATGGAAAATAAATAACACAAATATTCGATATACGATATTCATGTCAAGTATATTGAAAAACTGTCTCTTACGTTTTGTGATTGATTGAAACCTCTAGTAATTATATAGAATTTATACCATAATAACAACACATTCCTCATTTGGGTCGTGTAATTACATGCATAATATAATATAATACAAACATGATGCGCGTTGATGTGTGTGATCTATAGCATTGATAATATATTTGGAAATGCTATAATCGTGCTATCTAGATAATTACTCGGCCAATACAAAAGGATATTGCCTGTTATCCGTCATTGATAACCAAACCGTTTATATGAAAATCTATTATAATACGGTAAGCGAGATGCTCTTTGTGCTGCTCTATCAGTATGCACTAATTTTGCAATAAATTTCTAACTAATGTAATTGAATAGAATCACATTAGAACAACAGATAATTGCAAGAGCGTTTTTAAATTATACTAAATAATTGCATAACTAAAGAAAATGTTACAGTGATCTTTTTATCAATTTTCATAACCGCTCATCTACTAAAAATGACTTAAAACTATAAAATTTATAAGCTACATTTTGACTTAACTAATAATTACTTGCAGTTGAGGCAATTCTAAGCACTATGCATTTGTATCAATTCTATGGATGGGTTAGGATGAGTTTGTGTTTGTATTTATAATAGGTTTATTCATGACTGCTTGAGATAATATGTATAATTAATAATAGTTTATGATAATAATAATAATAATTTATTGGTTTAAAAATCAATCCATGATATAAGACAAGCCACGTACACATAAACATAGATTCAAAATAATATACTACATAATAATAAAATAAATAATACAAATAAAAATAAACAACTAAATTATCCAACAACTTACTTTACCAATACATCTTTAAAAATGTCAATTATTGAGTAATAATCTTTGTTAAACAAGTTTTTTTAAAGTTTAAAATATATCTACATATCTAAAACATTTCTAACAAAAAACTAAGAATATTCAAGCAGTACCATACATTGAATTCTATATTTGTTGAGTTTTTTTCTTGCTATTTAGTGTTTTATGGGTGGCTAAGTTTTTTTAACGTTTAAACAATATTATTACATATGTAGTATTTGTTCTATTAATACTTATAAACTTATATCTATCGTGACAGGTTTAATAAATTTTGCAAAACTATAGTTATTGTTCTTAAAAACACTAAATTTAATCAAATATAGTAATGAAATGAATTAATAATTTATTCAAAATCAGTCAATCGAATCACAGCGGCCAAGGGTCAAGCATAGACAATCGTTATAGCCGCGAAATGACTGCCAATTGCATAAATGCTAAAATGATACCGATTAATGCGGACATTTTAGTATTAAAAATTGCAACTAGATGGCAAACCAGTCTTTCGTTTGATTATTTAAAATATAGTAATGATAAAAATGTATGTCGATCCTGTTCTTTATATTGGTACGTGTTACATTAGATTCAAAATTAATTTTAAATCTGCACCGCTTTCAACAACGTTGTCGTCGCCCGTTATTTTGATGTTAAATTCAAATATGGAAAAACAATTTTATTTGTCTTTACCAAAAAAATCTAAAAATAACAGAAAACCACTTACATTTAAATAGATTCCATCATCATGTATTAATCCAGCAATATCGTTAATGCTGCTGATAATGATTCAGACGATGCATATCTCGGCGATGTTAATTTTTTCTTAGTTTATCGCCACCATCAAATTTCGAAAGTTACGAAAGGTTTAACTTAAACATTTTTTACTTTTCCAATTATTATTTATTAAAATATACTGTCATTTGTTTGTTATTAAACAAATATCTCTACCAACTAGATTTAAAATTAATTCTAACTTGATACGTCGCAACATCTACTTAGGCATTAGAAGTAATAGAAGAAAAGAGCGAAAAATGCATAAAACTATAGGGTTTTTCAATAAAAAGTTTCTTTTTAATATTTAAATAAAACGGGTATTTTTTAAAAGAAATCAATAAATATTTATTTCATAGTAAAGAGGAAGGTATGCATTAACATTTGAAAACAATATCACTCAAATGACCGCCACGGTTACGGTTGCAATACCACATTCTTTTCATAAAATTTTCAATTACCAAATTGCACATTTGCTGCTGTATGTCTTCGATAACTTTACGAATTCCATTTTTAAGGTCTTGAATTGGTTGAGGAGCATTGGCATAGACCTTATCTTTTACGTGGCCCCAAAGAAAAAAGTCTAAAGGAGTTAAATCACAAGATTTCGGTGGCCAATTGTGATCACTTCTTTGAGAAATAATACGGTCAGAAAACTTTTCTTGCAAAATTGCAATTGTTTCGTTGGTTGTGTGGCACGTAGCGCCGTCTTGCTGAAAATAAACGTTGTCCACATCATTATCTTATAATTACGGCCATAAAAAATCATTAATCATAGCTCGGTAGCGCCATCCATTTACCGTAACAGTTGCACCAGCCTTATTTTTGATGAAGTAAGTTCCAATCACACTGCCAGCCCAAAAACCGCACCAAACAGTGACCCGTTGAGGATGCAAAAACTTTTCAACAATTACTCTTGGGTTTTCTGAGCCTCAAATGCGACAATTCTGCTTATTAACGAAGTAAAAATGAGCCTCATCACTAAAGATTTCTTAATAAAATTCCAAATCATTTTGATGCATTTGATGGACCCAATCAGCAAAGATACAACTATTATTGTGTGTGACCGGCTTAAGTTCTTGTGTTAACTGAACTTTAAAAGTCTTAAAACTTTGGTTTTTTTGCAAAATACGGTGTAATGTCGTTTGTGAAATATCTAATTCCAAAAATCGTCAAGGAATCGACAAACCTTGGTTTTCTTCAACACTACGGTAGCCCGTAGCAATATTTTTATGTGTTTTTGAGCGATGCACACGGTTTCAATTCTTTACATCACAAACTTGTCCTAAAAGCTCAAATTTTTCTACCAGGTTTACTATTGCCAGCCGAGAAGGTGCTTTACGACGACCAAAAAGTGCTTTAGTTTTGCGATTGTGAATTTTTTTACCATTTTTGTAGAGAATTTTAATAATTTCTATGCGTTGTTGAAGCGTATAATACAAAGTTAGTCAAAGTTTTCAAAACACCTAAATAAAACTTTAAAATATAAACAAAATATTTAAATAAGCTATTGTATAAGGGTAATTCTATTACTTTTCGACTAATTTAAAAAAGTCGACCTATTTGATTTAGCTCAAACTTTCAGGGATCAAAATATGGATAAAAAAAATAAGATTACTAAAATTTTGGACCTTAGAATATTGCTTGTTCAAAATTACACACATTTAAAGGTCAGAAATTTTACAATAAAACGTCTTATTTTGCTTATTTTGTATCTCAATTTTTGAGCTTTTGAAAAATGATAAAAAGGTCTACAATAGCTCAAATTATTTTTTATTACTTGTACTTTAAACCCCATATTTTATGTTTAATATTATGTCAGTCAATTTAATATATTAAGCTTCAAACATTATTCCAAAAAATCCGTAAATTTAGCATAATCGCAAAACTTTGCTTTTTTTAAACCGTTCTAACTTTGTCAAATCTTAACAAAATTTAATTCACAAAGTCTAGAATTCTTTGTGTTTCATCTCTTTACCAGAGCTGTGTAAATTGTGCGCAGTACAGATATTAGCAGGAACTGTTTCAGATAATAGAATTTTTTTGCAAAATGTTGCAGTTTATGGTTTAATGCCGCAGTGTGATCAATAATTACTTCCAAATATCTCATCTGAGTTATTATTATTATTTATATATACCATTTAATTTTTATAGTACAAATTATTGCAGTTTAAAATTTTAAGAGAAAGGAAATTGTGGGAGTGATATTTGAGTTTTAAATTTGTCATTTCTTTGTTGTGCGTTGATTTAATAAGCAGGAGTTTTAATTTAGTTTTGTTTATGTGCCCACATCTGAAAGTTTCTAAAGTCTGTATTCAATTTTTTACGGCTTTATTTGTATTTCTATGTGATGACACTATGACCGTATCATCAGCATTTATCAGATATTTACAGTTTTTAAAACAACGTTAGATATTATTATGCTTATGTTTTAGAATACTACTTTGAGAAACACCGATATCCACTTTATTATAGTTACTGCAGTACTTTCCAATGCTGACTTTATATTTTCTTTTGGTTAGATAGCTTGTAAACCAGTTCAGTACTCGTCCTCGGATGCCATAACCTTTCAATGTGTCAATAAGTTAGCTGTGGTCAATGATGTCAAAAGCCTTAGTAAAATCAATATAAACACAAAAGAAGTACATGTCTTTGTTTAGTTGTGCATTCACTTTTATAAAAATGCTTTAAGCAAATTCGACGTTCCTCTTTCCTCTAGAAATCCATATTGGTTTTGACCCAAAATGTTTTTGGCTTTTATGTAACCTAGCAGTTTAGTTTTATGTATTTTTTTTAGAATTTTGTCTTTTTTTTATGAAAAAGCTTTTAATTTTGTATTTGATAAATTAGTTGACATGTTATTGATGCCGGAAGCTTTACTATTGTTGAGTGATATTATAATTTTTTTAATTTATGTTTTTGTTGTTAAAAGTAGATACATTTTAAGAATTTTTATTACAGTTGTGTTTTATTTGTTGAACCTGCTCAGATAGAGTGCGACAAAGTTTGGCAATGTTTTGGTCACAGTCTTTGAAAATTTTTAAACGTTCATAGTTATTTTTACAGCTTTTTTTTCTTTTTTAGTGCGTCGTTAATTGTATCCCTTGTTTTTTTAATATATTATTTTTGTATTTGTAAAATAACCCTAAATAATATTTTTGTTTAGAATTTTTGATGTAATTTGCAATTTCTTTGTAGACAAAAAAAATGAATAAATGTTTGTTAGTAAAAAAATATATTAAAAACATTTTATTTTAGAAGAAAAATTAATGTTTTAAGTTTATATAAATTGAAGTTTGTAGCAAATTAAAGTAATTATGGTTTGTCACTGACATTTTTTTTTATTTGTTTGTTGACAAAAATAAAAAGTTATGCAGGAATTTATTAAGTACTTAAATATTGCATTAGACAAAAACTAACAAAACCATCACTTGTTTCGAAACTTAAGCATCCTGCATTTTAAAAGCAAAGTTGTAATGAGCCAATTTTATAAAAAAATATAATAATTTGTGACATAGAATATGTTGTTTAGTTTTGCTTCAATCTTTTTCAAACATCCTGTATGAACATTATAAGCAAGAATTATAATTTATATGTTCACTTAAAATATTCAGGTTGTTACAGATTTACTTTTATATTCTATATTTAAATTACATTATTAACAAATATGCAATTAAATTATGTACAAAATAAATAGCTAAATAAAATATAATAATGCTCCTATTAATAGTCGGACATCAAATTTTAAATTGATTTTGGATTTATAAATCCAAGAATTACATTAATAAATAATTTAAGATTGAATTAAATAAAACATCTTAAATCATTGATAATTTAAGTCATTTTTGAAAACTCAAGTAATTGACAGTTCAAGTAATTCACAACCCAAATCATTATAGACTCAATTCATTTGCAACTTAAGTAATTTTTGAAAGTTTAAGTCATCTTAAAAACTCAAGTAATTTTTAAGAATTTGAGTCATTTTTAAAGACTTGATTGATTGACAATTCCAGTTATTGACAACTCCAGACAATTTGAGTCATTTTTGAGAACTCGGGTCATTTTTGAGGACTTAAGTAATTTTTTAAGACTTGAGTAATTGACAATTTAGGTTATTAACAACTCAAGTCATTGGCAACTTAAATTATAATAGACTCGCCATTATTGACGAGTTTGAGTTTTAATAGAATCAAAAGTTAAAAGTTTTATTTATTGGCAACTCAAGTTGTTAGCGACTCGAATCATTATAGACTTAAATAATTATAGATTTGGTTCATTGCTGACTTAAACTATTGCCAATTTTGAAAAAAAAAAAAAAAAAAAAAATAATAACTGTACCATTGTCGGTCCCAAGTCTAAATAAAGAAATTTCACATTAAAAAAAAAAAAAAAAAAAAAATGCAACACTATAGGTTTTGAGCTAGACATTACCATATATACTCTGCCATTTGCTGATGAGCAAGTGGTTATTAAGCAGTCAAAAGAAAATTATAGAATATATGACTAAAAAAATATTAGATGAGTATAACCATTGATGCTTAACTATATTCATAGTTTTGCATATGATTGCACCCTTCATACTTCATATTTTCCAAAGACCATATATGGCAGAGTGTTTTATTTTTTTTAGTTTAGAATCTGTAGCATCTATAGACAAATATCTCAAAACAATATCTGAATGGGACACCCTACATGGTAAATTATAGGTCTAAAAAAACTTTAAAAATTCAAATCCGAGGTATTATCAGTACCAAATATTAAATTAAACAACAAATCCATATCTAAAATTTCTAAATATATATAAAATGTTTATTTGTCTTTGTATTAAATATTGGTTTTAAGTATGGAAAAGAGCATTAAAAACTACACTATTTTTTTCTAAATTCTATTCAGAAACAAACTATTTAAATCATTGCCGATCCAAAATTGATTTATGATTTATATACTTTACAACACGGGCGTAATGTTGCAAACCTTTGCATTTTCTATAAATATTTTAATGAACATTTTTCATACAAAATACAAGACTATTTACTATATACTCAAATATCTACTCGTAGTACACAAATTCTAACAAATATTCACTGACAGTGACAGACTTTAGAGATGTAGAACGAAAACTTTTAAGAAAGATTTCTTTAACAGTACCTGAGACTTATAAGCCACAAATATTTAAAGTCAATGTTTTCAGATTGCTTAAATCTAGTCTTTAATCTGATAGCTTCAGCAAGAGTGGTTTTACTCGTTTAAATTCAAAGGTATTTTTGTGTTGTTGTGGCATATTATGTAATTCCTAAATATTACAACATAAAATTTAAAAAAAAATTAAAATATACAGATAAAACAAAAATCTTATGTGTAAGACATGAAAATGACAATCTAGTATTAAATAATAACATTACAATTAAAATGTTACATAAAAAAATAATAAAAATAGACTAAAAATACAAAATAGAATAGCATAAATCCAAAAGACCATAAAAGCCGCAAACAAATTATTGTGGTAAAAAAAATACATAACTAAGAAAGAAAAACATATATAATTCCATGGTTGAAAATGTATTAAAATCTCTTAAGCTAAATAGAATGAACACATTTCTGAAAGAATTGCTAAAATGTTTACCAGATAGTAGAAAAAAAAAAGAAAACCCCAAAAAAACTAAAACCAACAAGACAATAAGCAAGGCGGCAATTACTAGACCAACAAGTTTTTTAACGAATACACAACAGTCTACGTAAACACGGATTTTTTTTTAAATTGTGGACTAAGCGTCCAATGTAGACTGGTATAAAGCTATTTTTACAAAAAAAAAGATAAACAGAATGAACAAACATACTATAATTAAGTACTTATTTTGTTTTAGTTTTAATAGTTTAGTTTTTATTTTATTTTTTGTATTTGTTTTTTTATGTATTTAAAAATTAAAAAAAAAATTAAAAACTAGTATTTAAAACAACAGGTAATTTTTAAACCTGTATTTCAGTTTTTTTTAAGTTTTTCTTTTCTTATCAAATAATATATTTGTTTAAAATTCTTAAAAAAATGTGCAACTACCTACATGAACACAAAACTTTTTAACAATTAAATAAGCTTCTAATACAGCAAGTACTAGACAATAAAATTAACTTAGTGCAGAAATTTGATCATGATCTGAGCACTTTTGTTTGTTGTGTATCTGCACAATTTAATGTACTGCAAAATTAAAGATGCAAGCTTGGAGAACATGTAGCTAGTCGTATAAAATTTTACTGCTGAATTATTCATAATTGACATCTACATTTTTTATTCACGGTTAAAGCAATATTTACTAAAAAAGATGTAACTAACAAAAATAATAGCTACTCTTGAGATTTAGAGTATTTACAAAAAATCTCAGTGTTAAATTATAAACATAGGTTTTTAGTAAATATTTGGTGTAGAATTATTGATAACGTGTTTATTAACTAGTTTGTTTTTAAGAACTTTTTTGTTGTGTGGTTTATAAGGCTAGTTTACAACGCCACAGTAAGTCTAAGACTTGTTTAAGGAGGTTTGATAGAACCAACAGCTTATTAGGTGACTTCCAAAGCACCCTGGTAGATAAAACGAAAGTTCTTAATTAGTCCTGTCGGAAATCAAACTCCGGATTTCTCGCATAATATGCAAGGACACCGCCAACAGCTATTTAAATTTTTCAAAGGATCATTTGGGAGAATTGTTAGATGATGTCTCTCTGGCAACCAGCAATCAGACATAGTATGTGATACCAACACAATGGTGCCTCACTTATGCTTTACGTGTAATTTTTGAATCAAAAATTTAAAAGACGTGTAATTGGTAAAAAAGAACAGCATACTTGGCCTTCAAGATATTTGAACTTAACTTGCTTACATTATTACTTGTGAGATCATATAAAAGATCTGGTATACCAAACATCATCAGAAACTATTAAAGATTTTAGAAAACACATTTTTAGGGCAGTAAAATTAATTTGAAATAATAATAATAAGCAACTAGATCTGTTTTAAGAACCAGAATGTACCTCAAAAGCAACAGTGGCTATTTTGAACAATTTTTATAGTAAATTTAAACTAAAATAAAAATAAATATAAGTTATTTTGAAATTGTAACTATTTAATCAATAATAATTAAACACTGCATTTTGAAAACAGTTTTTTAAAGCACAACTTTATTAAACATTACTAAACTATATTTGGTCTAAAGATTACGTAAGTTGTGACTTCTTGTTTAAACTGTTATTTTTTATTATAATAAGTACTTATTTTGTATTTGTAGATGCTGTAATAGTATATTTTTTAATTAAGTATTTGTATAATAAATAGTTTTATTTACTTAATTTTATTATAAAAATAATTATTCAAACGTTTGTTTTTGACTTATTTTTTTTTTAATGTAATTTTAATATTTTTTTTTAAATTTATAAAGTTTGCTCGTCTTATATAATTGTTTGCGGTAAGCGTTGTTGCTTCCGAAAATTTTCGAGGGTTGTCCACTCAAGTCGAACTTAAACTACTAACAACCAACAGACAAAGACAAATAACTTGTTTTCTTCTTTTCTAGTGGCGCTACTTATAATTTTAAAATGCATGACTTTTATTATCTTATAAATGTGATAACGTATTCAATACTAATTAAGGAAAAACATTTTTTTATTTATTTATCTTATTAGTTGGCCAATAAAAAATATTTGTTATTAACTTTGCTAGATTACTATGTTTGTTAAATATTTTACATAAGAACTTTTTTTATAACTTTTATAGTTTAAGCCCTGGATATTTTATAGTATGTCAAAGGTTTCTCTCGTATAACACGAGAACTTCTATTATTTTCACCGCTCCGACCCGCTACGCCACACGTACAAGCAAGCCTTAAGCAGTTTATAAATAAAACCATAGAAGTTTAAATTTGTTTTATATTTCTTTGTTTATATTGTTTAATTTGTTGTTAATATTTTTTTAGTTATCTACTTATTGATAGAACAGAGTGGACCAACAAAATAATAGAAAATTCGTCGATAAGTACAATTAAAACACATTTATGTGATAACCGTATTTGGAATGCATTGCTTTATAGATTATTCAAAGATATTGATGAATCAATTGATGTAGCTGTAAGAATATAACACAAATTAAACATACCAGAGAATAGTCGTTACAAAAAAAATATATATTGTAACTATTTCAAAAGATATACATATACAACAATTATTGTCGATATAAAAATTAAAAATATCAAAATTAGCACAGTAGATATGTTAAGTGGGCGGTTTTTTCAGTGTCATAATACTTTGAGCAAAATTTGCAAAATTTAACTTTTTTTTTTAAATCGGTCTAGAAAATGAAATGTTTAGTGTCATGAATTATATAAGAATCCAAAAACTTTAATTCTTTATTAAGTTTTAATTCTAAATTGTTAATTGTTTTGTATTAATCAATACTTGTATTTAATTAATATTTCAATATTTTTAATATTTTGAATAAAATAGTTTGTATCTTATTAACACTTATATTTCAAAACGCAAAATTAAATTTATCATAAACTATGTTAAATTAATATTTTATATCATTGTATGATGAGTTTGAGTTTAAAAATGTATTTATTTGCTTATTTCAAAGAAATGTAATTTGAAAAATTGCTGAATTGTAGACTTATTAGGTCAATAAAATCGATAGCATAGTTAAAAATACTCGGTGATAGTAAAAAAAATGAAAATATTTTCAATAACAAATTAAATATAAAAATGAATCCAAATAATGTTTATGGAATTTATCAAAGCGGAAAATGGGATAAAATGTGTATAGGAAAATTTATTATACACAAACATAAAAATAACGTATTTAAAAAAAAACTATCAAACAAATATACTTAAAAACCTTACAGCTAACAGACAAATTAAATTAAAGAAAGCAACTGAAAGGTATAAAGCCCGGGACATATAGACAAAAAAAAGAAATTTAAATTAAAAATAATCTTGAATTTGTAAACCTTAAAATAAAGCGCAATGTTTTTTTTATATGTTTTAATTTTAATTCAATATATATTAAAAACACAATCTTGAAAGTATTTATAGCATATGTATTATAATAATTATACCATGTCGTGTTGAAAAAGCGTTTGTTTGAATTTTTTATTTCATTTAAGAAATACTTACAATCATTTTAATAAACAATTAATATTATTGCAAACTTTTAAACATAATGCACGTTGTAGTTTTTACCAAATATGTGTCATATAGGATTGAGTAAAAATACTTTAAGTAAGTTATCATTTAATATTGAAAATAATAATTTTGTAATATCAGCTTTATTTCGATTAAACCTCTTCTGTAATTTAACATAAAGTTAATACTGATATTTTCTTAGAACTTATAAATTCAAATATATCAGATTTAACAGACAAAATATTGAAAACTTCTTAAAAATTAGTCGCAACGAGTTATTGTAGCAACACGTAAAAATTGTGCTCCGTATTTAAATGTGATTTTTAATAGGATAAATCCATTATTATTTGCTCATATTTGGAAATGTTGTGCATCTATATGATATAGACCTAGTGCGCGCTTTTTTAAGTTAATAGACTTAGCGTAATCAACATAATAAGCCATTTCCAAGTGCAATTTTAGTTCGAAAAGTGTATAAATGTGATCCGTATCCGCAAAAACTCGATCCTAGTCAGGAATATTCGGCGTAGTAAAAAGTGCGAATCGTGGCCTTCGCGTTTTTAAGATTTATTGAAACAGTTTTGTTTTAAATTTATCAGCTGATACTTTGGATTTTGTGGAATTAATAATTTAATATATTATTAAGAATGGGAATTACAACGTGCCCCTGTTGCAATGTAAGCATTCCACCAAGAAATATGGCAAGTGCAATTAAATGTGGTGGTAAATGTTCAAACTGGTATCACCCGGAGTATGTTAAATTAACTAATGATCAATTTAAATTTTATACTGGCAATTCAAACGGCGATCGTTGGATTTGTCGTTTGTGTGATGACAGTGTTGATGTTAAACCTCTCGATGCTGCCACTATCAATGCAATTCAATCGGTGTTTAAAACACAGTTTTCTGAACTTAAAGATGAAATTATTTCAATTAAAAAGGATGTACAAAACACTATCAGCTCTGCATTGGATGAACTTCATTCAAGATTGAATGAATTGGAAGTTGAAAACCTAAAACTAAAAGATAGAATTGAATTGTTAACAAAAAATGATAAACAACAGTGTGATCAATTACTTGATGAAATAGCTGATAGACAACAGCGTTCAAAGAATATCATGGTGTTTAATCTGCCGGAGTCCACTGCTACTAATCCTGATATTCGTAAATCAGACGATCTTTCACAATTTAATGAAGTGGTAGCTAAAATTATTAATTTAAATCAGCCGATCACTGCATTCAGAGTGGGAAAAAAAGGAAAAAATGTTCGGCCTTTAAAAGTATGTTTTGATTCTAATGAAACTACTCAAATTATTTAAAAAAATTTAAATTTGATAAATGAAGTTGACCCATTAGTAAAAATTAAAAGAGATCTTACAGTGATGCAAAGAGACCAATTCAAGATAGTATATGATGAATTTAACAAAAGGAAAGAGAACAATGAAACTAATATTGCAATTAAATATCGAAATAATCGTCCAATCATCACAGAACTTAAATCGTCAGCAAAAAACTAAAAAATATTAATCTTTATTTACATAATGTAAGCGGAATGAAAACAAAATTGCATGATTTTTCTATAAATGTTAACTTATCAAATTACCAAGTATTAATTATTATTGAAACATGGTTAACACAAGAAATATCAGACTCCGAATTATATCTCCAATCCTTTAATATCTATAGATCGGATAGATCCATATATTCAAGTAATAAATTAAGTGGCGGTGGTGTTCTAATTGCCGTAAGAAAAGATATTTTATCTTGTCCAGTCTCCAGTCAATATAATGAAGTGGATCAATGTTTTGTGTCTATTTCAACTAACGGTTGCGATTATATTATTGGGGGTGTTTACTTAACACCCAATTCTAATATTTCAAAATATGAGCAGCATTGCGCTAGTGTTGAACGTATAATGGAATCTTTCCCTAAGAGCAAAATGGTATTGTGCGGTGATTATAATTTACCATCGGCTAATTTTAAAAATACTAATTTTGGTGTCACTACTGATAACCAACTTAACTACACAGCTCAACTTGTCGCAGAATGTTTTGGTTCTCTCAACCTTTTTCAACTGGTAAATCATCCTAACTCAAGAGGAGTTTATTTAGACTTGGTGTTTAGTTCGGATAATGATATTAATGTTTCACCCGCATGTGATCTTTTGTGCACCAATAGTGTACATCATACTGGTTACCACATTATGATAAATACATCGGACGTCCACAGCTCTCTGGAATCTGAGGAAATTGTGTATATGTTTAAAGACGCTGATTATGATTCAATAAATAACTGGTTAGCATCATTCGATTGGGATTCTGTATTTTTAAATAATGATTTTGAAAAAGTTGTAACTATGTTTTATGATATTATTTATGAATGTTTTGATAGATTTGTTCCAAAGAAAATATTTAAATATAATGATAGAAATTATCCTTTGTGGTTTAACAATGAACTTATTAAATTAACACGCATAAAACGTGATCTTCATTCTAAATATAAATCTTCCGGTAAAATTAGTGACTATAACTTATTCAAAATCAAACGTGATGAATGTAAAACTCTATGTAATTTATTGTATTCATCTTATATATCAAAATGTGAACAAAATATTAACAACAATCCTAAAATGTTCTGGAATTATGCTAACAGTCTTAAGAAAACTGATGGTTTTCCAAAAAAAATGTTTTATAATAATGTTTCATGCAACAGCGGTCAAGATATAGTAAACAATTTTGCAACCTTTTTCTCATCTGTCTATCAGGTGAATAATGTATGCGCAAATCCTAATTTTAGTATCAATCATCAAGTTCAAGGTAATATTCCTCATTTGAGTTTACAAGATGTGTTTAATAGTATTGACAACTTAAAATTTTCTAATTATGCTGGACCTGACAAAGTTCCTAGTAGCTTTTTAAAAAAATGCATATTTACTATTTCTAAACCCATTTATTTGTTATTTAAGAAATCTTTAGTGAAAGGATTTGTTCCTAATATATGGAAACAAAGTTTTATTACACCGATTTTCAAATCTGGCCGAAGAGATTTAATTCAAAATTACAGAGGTGTTTGTTTACAATCAACCATACCTAAAATGCTGGACCAAATAGTATCTGAAGAAATTATGTGGCAAAGCAAACAAGTAATTATTAATGAACAGCACGGTTTTATGGATGGCAGATCAACTACCACTAATTTGGTTAGTTATACGGAATATCTTGTAGATGCCTTTGAGAATCGAGAACAGGTTGACTCAGTGTACACCGATTTTTCAAAGGCATTTGACAAAGTAAACCATACTATTTTAATTTATAAATTGAGGGCTTTAGGGTTTAATGAAATTGTTGTAAAGTGGTTTAATTCTTATTTGAAAAATAGAAAACAACAGGTTCGTATTAATAATTATATTTCTAATCAATTTGATGTACCATCAGGTGTGCCACAAGGTACTCATTGCGGTCCGATCCTGTTTCTTCTTTTCGTAAATGACTTAAAGCTCTCCATAAAATCGTGCCAGTTTTTAATGTTTGCGGACGATTTGAAGCTTTTTAGAAAAGTTTCAAGTATTTCGGATAAGATTTTGATCCAAAGTGACATTGACAATATTTATAACTGGTGCGAAACAAACAACTTACCATTAAACCTTGAAAAATGTTGTGTCATATCATATGGAAAATTACGATCATTAATGTGTTATGATTACACTATAAACACAGTACCTTTATCTAGGACTAGTGAAATCAAAGACTTGGGTGTAACGTTGGACCAGAAACTTACTTTTGAATCACATGTAAAACTAATTTCAAACCGTGCATTAAGAACATTGGGATTTGTTATCAGAATTAGTAAAGATTTTTCTGTTAGTACTCTTAAACTTCTATATTGTTCATTAATTCGTTCAATTGTGGAATATTGTTCAACAGTATGGAACCCGTTCTATCAAATATACATCACCCAACTTGAAAAAGTTCAAAACAAATTTGTTCGTTTTTGTGCTTATAAGGTTGGGATTAGAACTAATGATAATGTCAATATGGAAAGATTAAAAGTATTCTTAAATTTAAAACCGTTGCAAAATCGTAGGGTTTGTTTTGACTTATGTTTCTTACACAAACTTATTTCTGGTGTAATCAATAGTGAGGATCTTGTATCAAAAGTTAAACTTGTAGTACCGGTAACTGATCGCCGTACAAGAAACTATATTAGTTTTAAAGAAGATTTTCATGCAACTAGTTATGCCAAAAATAAACCTTTTTCGAGATTATTTAAATATGGTAATATCTTAGTTAATGTTCAACCAAGTTTAATGTTTAATACATCACATAACTCATTTAAACAAAAAGTGCAATTACTATGTTTAGATAATTTTGTCTAGTTTATATTTTTCATTTTGTTATACTTTTCCAATATTCGTATGTATATATTTTTTTTTTCTTTGTAGTGTTATAATAATTTGTATTTAATTTTTAAATCTGTATTTTTGTAAAATGGAGAATCCGTAAATAAATAAATAAATAAATAAATAAATAAATGTGTTAAAAAAATATCAAGTTGTATTGTACATAAATAAACCAACCCGACAAATAATCTGTTATTTGGTAACCAATCTGCATAGACCACATCAATAGTTATAACTGCATTATTACAGATCACAGTACAATAAAAAATATTGTAAAAACAATTAATCATTATAAATTAAATGAATTATTGGTAAAAAGTAACCAATTCAGATGATGTTGAAAATACTAATACTTTGTAGACACGATTTGCAGTTATTCTTGAGCCATTAATAACAACCGATCTCTAGATAGAAGATTAGGTTATATTTTATAGATATAATTTTCTATATTTATATAATATATGCAGATCATAACAATTATTAAAAAAAAAATAACCAAGAAATGAAAAATAAATTCAAAAAATATACAAATAAATTTATAAATACAACTAAAACAAAAATTACTTCTACATAAACACTTATAAAAAGTTTGGAAATAACATTAAACAAAATTTGAGTACTAAATGTAACACAAAAATAAAATAAAAACAATAAATTAATTTTAAATAATTTTGTGAATTATTACAGAAAAAAATAAAATATATTTAACACGTTCCGTACTGATAAAAATTTTAAAGTGTCTTATTCTGACTTTTAACAATAATGAACAAATGTGCGTCATAGGCTATACGAATGAAAATAATTTTATTACAGACTGCGGCGCCGCACATATGCGACAAATTTTGGAGCAAACCAATTGACGCATTATGCGGCACAGAATAAAACTGCGCAAAATAAATTTTATTTATTTTATATTTTTAATTATACAAAGCAAAACCTTAACATAACAAATTTTTAAAATAAATAATAAAAAACAAATATACAATTATATTATAAACTAAATTTACAATTATCAGAAATAAAGCAATGATCTTTAAGTACTTTGATTTCTATTTTTTGGTGAAAAATCCTAAAGCATGGTTTGATACATAAACCAATTGGATTATTTTTGGTGTCTACAAGTTTTTGTTCTCTTCTTATTTTTTGCACATACCCGGCAAATATTTTTTCTTGGTGTATTATAGTAAAAGAGCATTTAGTCGCAACGGTCTACTTCTGACATATTTTTATTATAATCGGCTACGACATTTGGTTTTCATTTATTATTTGTAATCTTGTTGGACACCTCAATCATTTTTGGTTTATGTTTTTGGCGACGTTTGAAAACACAAGGTTCTAATAGATATTTTCCGAGACTACACAACACATACACACGTCATAGTTTCTTTTAGAATGTAGCAAAATATAAATGCGGTACATTCGGTACTATAAAAAAAATATTGATAAAAGAATCATAGTATATCTATGCCGCATATATGTTAACTTTACTTTATTGACTATAATTTAAATTGATTTTTTTAAATTATGAATGCATTGACCCACCATTATTGTTTGTGCACTTTTTAACTAAGGCCTGGTTGCACTAACATTGCTTAAATTTAAAACTGTCCTTAAAACGTTAAAGGTGGCTTATTTTGTTGCACCACATATTTAAGAGTTTATAGCTTCAAGATTAATTTTTTTGCAGTAGTATTCTGGCTTCATTTCCATTACTAAGCAACAATATTAATTGAAACGTACAAATTTAAAATAATCTGGACTGGCACATGCTATAAAAAGTTAGGATTTATGTTATTTTTGCGTTTTTATTAAATAAATAGACACAAATACTAACAGTAAAATTACTAAAAATGTGTAATGTTGCCATGTGTAATCTATTTTAAACTTCTGTTTGCTAAACAATGCTTAAAATATGTTGGTGCAATGCAATAAAAAGCACGCTAACATTGTGGTGTTTAATCTCCGAATATGACCAAAACAATAACTTGCTTTTTATTCACCGGGATGATTCGAACAAAGCCTAATAAGACGTCTGGGGAGGGGGGGGGGCTATGTAAAAAAGCTGTAAAACACGCAATAATAAAGAAGATATTGCTAGATAATAATTTTGTTATCAAGCATGATATGTAACAAGAACAACAATTTTTGTAAATTTTTTTTTTTTAATTAAACAAAATATTTTTTTTTTAAATTTTGAATTTTTTTACAATTTTCAATTTTTTTGTCAATTAAACAAAATAAAAATCACACTTTTTAACATTTTTTTTTTATTTTTAAAAAATTATTTTTTTTAAATTTATTTTTCAAATTAAACAAAAAAAAAAAATTTTTTTGGAAAATTATATTCTTTTTTAGAGGGCTACAATAGATTTCAGCGCCCTTGCTTGAAAGCAATACGTATATTGAAAAAGGTAACAAATAAAAAACCTTGTAAAGTAAAACAAAATCTGTAACTAGCAGTATACATATATCTTGCTTACTCATAGCAATGTGAATAGAAAAATGCCCTAAATAATGTTATTATTTACTATAATAATATTATATATGATTATAACAATGCCTATGCAAACACAAAAACACGTTTTAAATATATTCACATGTAGTCGTCTTTTATAGGATTTGCTGAAACTTGCCGGAGCGCTACATGCGAGCAATGAGTTGTACTAAATTTTGACGCGCGCATCTAATTATTATTAATATTTAATTGCACAATTAACTTTAATGACTATCAACATTTAAATTTGAATTTTGAAATTGATACTTAAGTAATTGTTTTCTAGAGCATAAAACCAAAATAAATTTGCATAGTAAATTTATTCATTTAGAAACAATAAAAAATTTTAAATAATTTTTTTTTTAAATAACATATTCATGCTTTTTATTGTTCAATTTTACATATAAATTTTGATTTTTGAGTTTGTTATAAATAATACTTTTAAAGAAAATTTCAAATTAGAAACTAATGTAAAATTTCTCTGCTTTTAATGATTTATTTTTGCCAGAATGACTTTCAATCATTAAACACTTGCAATTTATAATTTTTTTGTCTTCTGTATTTGTTATTTGTTAGCATTATTTATAATAGTTAATGTACTGTATACATTCTTACTTGCGTGTAGGGAAAGCGTCTAGCGTCTGATGCTGTGTTAATGATAGACAAGTAATAGGTTTGTTAAAATAATTGTTGCTGGACACTATTGGTAAATCTTTACTTTACAAGTTTTAAGAGGTTCAAAGGTTATTCATACAAATACCAAACAGGGTTCTAGATGTGTATTAAATACAAAGTACTTTGGTAGTAAAGTTATTATGGTACTGATAGCTGTAGTATGTTTTGAGGGTTGTAAAATATTGTTATTCACACACTGGCAATTGAGGTTGTGTATTTGGCCAACACTGGCAATTGAGGCTTTTGAATTGCACAATAACTGCAAAAGACTGTCAAACTTATACATTACAATTGAGCTTTAAAGTTGTATACATATTGCATTAGTAAGAAGCAGTTATAAACACAATGGTATAGTATGCTTATAGATATAGTGTTTTTACAACATGAGCTTAATTTTTCTCAATGGATTATTTCATTAACAACCAATTATAATTGTATTATAAACTTGTAAAAAAAATATTGTATATTTATATAATATTTTTATCCTTGAATAGCAAGGTGTTTTATGTGGTTTATGGTATACTAGATAATTTAAGACCATGTCGTAAAGACACTATACCTATGAGCATACTGTATTAGATTTTGGCATTATGATTAACTTATGCTAAAAAAAATATTTATGGTTACTAACCTCTTATTTATTTATATATTTATTGTTATATTAAACCTTCAAATTAGTATAAATAAAAGAACAGACTATGACATAAAAAAAAATAAAGTATTGGCTTGAATTATTACAACGAATTACTTTATTACTAATCGCTTTGGAGAGACAATTATGTTTGTATTATTTACCATAAATAGCTTATAATTAGAGAGCGGATTAAAAGGCATTAAAAACACAAAAAACATGTTGCTAAATAAGCATTAAAAAAGCACCAAATATGTAAAAAAGCATTAAAAAAACATGAAACAATTGAAAAAAAAAGAAAACCCTAAAAATCCAAAACTATAAAATATTTTAATAAAGGTTTTATAAATAATAATAATAATAATAATTTAAAATAATATAAAAAAACTTTTAAATAACTAAAAAAATAACTATTCACAAAAACAATTAATAATTAAATGTTGCTCTAAGTGTTCAACTGTAAAATTTTGCCTTTGATCACTTAAAATAGTTTTAAAGGCGGAAACATTTCTTTTGACATCCACACTTATTTTGCTATATTAGCTGGGTTCATATCGAAATTTGGAACATTCTCTCCATTCAAAATACTGTTTATTTTATTTAATGCAGATAAAACTCTATTTCTCAAAAATACATCTTTGGCACAAAAATACGCTAAGAGCTCAGTCGGGATTTATAGATATAACACCTAAGAATGCCCTCTCTACTTATAACACTTGTTTAAGGGTTAAAATATTATATAAATACACATATTTTTACTCTTGAGTACTACCTCGGGTTTGAGGTATATAATACAATTGTAATTGGTTGCTAATAAAATAATAATTTAAATAATTTAAGCTCATGTTGCAAAGACTACTATGGGCATACTATAAAAGAAGAAAAAACTAATCTAAAAATATTACAATAATAAAAAAAAAAAAAAACATTATATAAAAATTTAAGCTATCTTATAGTAAAATAAAGTAAAATATATAGTAATAATAAACAAGTAAAACAATATTATAAATAAAATAAACAACATGCATTCAAAGAATTATAACAATTATAATATATGCTGTAAGTATTAAACTACAATAACTAAAAATATGAAAAGTTACTTATAATTTTAGCAAGAAACATATTAAAAAGATAGGTATATAAAAAAGAACAGCAAAATGACACAAAATAACAAAACGTTTACCTGAGATTTTTGAGAACTATGCAATGACGTGGTAAAGCATATATCTATGTTTGCAAATTGTATTAATAAGAATATCACATTTAGAATATATAGACAAGTTGTAAGTCTTATTATAACTTTTTAAAGTTAGAACCAGCTTGGAATTCTAAAAACTTGAAGTTGATTTTGCGTGTTCGATGTTGGTGTAAATTTAATTATATAAAAGATGTTCAAAAACTGACAGAACAAGCTTTGCACCTTATGAAAACAACAAACTTAAAAAAATCAGTTGTATTATGCAATGGTTTGTTAATGTCAATATTAAAACCTTCTGTGATAAAATATATTGATTTGTCATACATCAACATTTAAGTAAACAATCAAGTTTTTCAAAAAATTAACTTCGCTTCTAAATACTGATCAAACTTTTACACACTGCTAAAATATTCTACAAAATGATTTATAATACTTTGTGAATTATGTTATTTTAAGGTGTTTGGAATAGCGTGCCTGTATTTTTGTTTTGTTTATAAAGTATCAAAATTGTTTAGAATCTAAAGTTTTGTATATATTTTAAATAATTGTATGTTTTTATAAAATAATAAAGCAATCTACTTTTTTTTACAAATTTATTTTATAAATACATTACTAGTTTTGGCTTTACTAGAAACTTTTACAGATGTAATAAATTAACTCAGTTAACTCTGTTAATGTATTCATAAAAATAAACATATAATAAAAAACATTGTAAATTGTTCTATTATTCATAAACATAAATTACCACGTAGTAGTAATCACAACCATCAAAATTACATTACTGTCTATTTCTACATTGTCAAGTTCTTATAACAAAATAACTTTATCTTCGATACACAATATTAATTTTGATTAAACAGATAAAATTCTACTTTAGAAAACATTAAAAAAAAAAAATTCATTAGCTTTTTCAAAGCATATGATAGGGTATGCATCCTAATTTTATTAACAAATTATATTGTATGGAATTTGATCACAAATACGTAAGTTTTATGAATAGTATTTTTGACATTAAAAAACTATAGTTAAAATTGATGGTTTTAACTAAGACCCTAAAATCATAAATGCTAGTGTTTTTAACAAATTTTATTTTTAAATGACATTATTAAATCTTTTCAAATAACCAAAAATTCTGTTTATAGTTTTGCAAATTATAGCACCTTTTATGCTTTATACTTTTCAAAAACTATATTCACAAATGTAATAGAACGCCTTAAAAATATTAGGTTAAAATTTGTAGCATCTATAAACAAAGATATCAAAGCAATGTTGTTCCATATTAATTCTAAAAAAATTTTTAACGTTATTCGTCCAGTTTAAAAAATTAATACTACTTTATCTTTAACAAAACATGTAAGTTCAAGTAATCACAAAATTAACTTTGAAGGAACTAAAATTTTAGCAAAAACTAATCATTTTCATACTAGAATAACAAGAGAAGCCATCGAAATTGAAAAAAGACCAGACAATCTAAATAAGAAAGATGATGCTTTACGTTTACCATCTACTTGGAAAACAGCATTGGCAACAACTAAATTAAAATTAAAAAAAACACTAATAGCTTCTTTACCAACAACAACTATATTAAATACAGCACCCAAATCACAACCAGTTGCTTTACAAATTTTGCAGATTTTTGCATTTTCTATAGATAATTATATTTTCATCTAAACAAATATTTACTTGTAGTACAAGGTTTGCTAGGAATTTTAACAAATATTTACTAACTATTCAAAAATGTAAAACCAATACTTTTATTAAGAGAGAGAGAGAGAGAGAGATTTAGTTAACCGTACTATAGAAGATCAATATTTAAAATCTGTTTTAATTTAGTCTTTAATGAGTTAGTTTCAGTATGCGTGGTTTTACTTGTTGACATTTGAATGTATTTTTGTTACATATTAAGTAATTTTTAAATATCCCAGTTTAAATTAAAATATAAATATATAAATTAATTAATTTGGCAGGTTGACATATTGACATATTATAATTTTTGTTCTCTATAAATAGTAAGAACATCAAGATTATACAGAATAATATACTCAACGGCTTGTTATTATTACAAAGCATAATATCTGTGCCCGTTAGGGTACACACATTAAAATTAATAAAAAAGAAGACAAAACTGAAAATAAATCAGTCTTAATACCATGCAAAGAGCGAGAGGCAGATTCAATAAGAGTTTAATCACAGACAGATACAGAATATGAAACACCGAAATCAATGAAACAAGGTCGACCAAAAAAAGGGAAACAAAATATTATCTTTAAAATACCTACAAATTTGAATAATGCACCAACAAATAATAATGCAACAACATTATCTACAACTTCGATGGTCACGCAAGATGTAATATCGGTACTATTAAAACCAACAGAACAAACAACAATCAACCAACAACAAATTAAATCTACGCATATACAAAGAAATAATACATACAAAAATGTGTATTATATAGAAACCAGCAAAAAATACACACGCACAAAATTATCTGAGTTTTGTAATAAAATCTAACAACAAGAAAGAATTAATCATTTCTATGTTAAAAAAATTAAAACAAAATAACGTTTCAACATGTTTTAAAAAATCACCATCATCTATACCAATACACAAACAAATGCCAACTGATTCCTATTCCGTCGTAATCACGTTGGTGGATCAAGATCTAATAGACTAAGAAATTTCTAACGTTTTAAAAAGAAATAATAGTTAGCACCGATATTGCAAAAGAATTATTTCAAGGGCAACAGGACAAGCTTCTTTCAAAATAAGAATAACTACTGATAATGTAAACGCCTACTAACAAATTTATATAATAATCTAAGGAGTATTTTATAAAAGCAAGCAAGGAAAGTTTTGCTCCTACACCAATTCCAACACCATGTGGAAAATGCAACTCTTTTGAGCATACAACAGAAAACTGCAAGTCAAGTCCTAAATGCGGAAGATGTGCCGGAGACCAAATTACGTTACAACACCACCCGCCCTGCAATATGCTTAGCATGTAATGAAGAAAGTGATGAAGCATGGTCGTTAAAATGTAAAAAAATACCAACACAACCAATTGAAAGTATTCCCAACGTTAAAATTAAATCTGCAAATAAACAATCTGATGACATTGATAAACAAATTACAAAATCATCAAGAATTCACGCTCCCATTACCATACACGATCACATCATTGATTCATTTATACACAAAATTAACACATTAACATCAACTTATTAAAAAATTAAAAACCAAATTCATAGAGACTTATCATATAGACACACTCGTATTATTTTCAGGAAATCGTATGTTTATTGTAATGTTAGATTTAAACAACCTAGACAAATCTCCTCTTACACAACCTGTAAATGGTGTACACACATCAGTTTCTTGTCTTTAAAATGTCTAGTTTAAAATTCATTTATTCCAACATAAATAGTTTTTTTTATAAATTTCTTGTGTTATGTTTGTTGAAACCAAATTCTCTAATCATATATTATTTAGAAATTAGTTCATTATTGAAAACCTTGCTAAAATTGCTAACATAAACTTTAGAAGAGGTGCTGTAGCAATGGCTGATCTATCTGTTACACTTATTAAAGATAATCCTCCAAGCATCAATAATACTCTGAGCAAATGTTTACATTTTTCTATTTCATTCTTACAAGACAAACTGCATGTATTTTTAGTTTATATTCACCCCTATTTCCAGATAGATAACACAATTTTTGTCAAAGTATCTCATTATTGGTGACTTTAATTTAAATCTTAGTAAATTGCGTCACCTCCAACAATTTCTGGCAAACTCTGATTTTACAAAAATTATTACTTTACCCACATTCATTATGAATGAAACTCAGAGTACCAATATTATCTTTTGTTTGTCTAGTATAAAATCTTTAATTCACTCTGTTAAAGTTATCCCAGATTTATGTTTGGATCATTTGGCGCTTTACTTTGAAATTAACGTACAAAAATTTAATTTTACTAAATAGTATACTTATAATCTTAACCTATGCAATAATATAGCAGTTAATCAAGACATAGAGTCATTTATAAACTAATCCAAATATATCAAAAATATAATTTCATCATTTTCAAAATCATTTTCATCATTTATTCACCAACATTTACCTAAATTTTTAAAATCAAATTACAATTATCCACTCCCACTATTTATTCTAAGACTCATTAAATATAAACGACAACTTTATAGAAAGTTTAAAATGACAAAATGACAGATTAATAAAAAGACAATTCAAAGACCTAAACAAAAACATTTATAACTTAATATTACAATTCAGACATGGCAAATATATAAACGCTTGTTATAAGATTAATGAAAAAAAAAGTAAACAGTTTTTTCAAGAAATTAAGAATTTTACTAATTATAGACGATCATCACAAGTCTGCTCTATAACGGACTCTGAGACTAATGAACATTTTTCTAAAAAACAGATGCTGCTAAAATATTCAGTAAACATTTTAATAACTCAATTTCTTTTTCAAACAACAATAATTTTGATAAACACCTTTTAGAAAACATAAACACTTAGTATGAGACATTTTGTAGACAGACATACATCACTCCTGAAGACGATTACATTGACAAGGACACATATTATAACCTATTAACTAACGGCAAAAACACAGCATCAAAACACGACTTAGTTACACACAAAATTTTAAGACAGTTAAATTATAACATCTATGACTACATAATATAAATGTTTAACTTTTGCTTTACTAATCAATATTTTCCAGACGTATGAAAAAAAGAAACCATTATTTGTATTAAAAATGACTGTAATGCATTCCATCCAGCTAACTATCGCCCAATTACACTGCTTCCTGTTATAAAAAAAATATTGGAATCCATTTTGCTAAGTAAACTCATTTTTCATGTAAATAACAAAATTTCTACTACACAGTTTGGTTTTATAAAAAATAAATTAACCTCCCATCTATTAATAATAATAACACCCTATATCCAAACATCTTATCTTGAGAGCCGGCATTTGAGCGTCTTGATTATGAACATAAAGAAGACATTCGGTTCGGTCTGGCCCAAAGGTCTAATTTTTAAATTGTCTGTTTTAAAGATATCAAATCATCTAATAAATATCATTAAACATTTTCTAACTGACAGATCTCTTAATATACGTATAGGTTTAACATATTCTGATTATTTTACTCCTCAGCAAGGTGTTCCGCAAGGATCACTGCTGTCTCCTCTTCTTTACAATATATTTTGTTACAATATTTATAACCCTAAATCAAATTTATATATTTTTTAATATGCTGACAATACTACGCTAATATTCCAAGCTGTTTCATTCAAAAAGTCAATTAAACAATTGCAAAATTTATCGCGTCTTTATGCAAATTTCTCCAAAACTAAACTGCTAATTCCTTATTATGAAATACAAGAAAATTAAGTATGTAAATACCTAGAACTCCTAGGAGTAAGTTTTGACTCTAAACTGAATTTCAATTCACATACCCGCTTCCTCAAAACCAAAACTATATCCCGTGCAAAACATTTCCGATCCCTAACATACAAAAACAATGTAATAGATGTAAGATGTGCTACATATATTTACTAAACAATTTGCCAACCTATCTTTGATTATGCATCAATATTTTTTTTAATTTTAGTAAATTAACCTTAAATCATTTAAATGTTGCCGAAAGGTCTTTCCTTCGCTCTATTTCCAAAGTTTGACAACCAAATAATCCTCTTCACAATCTTTCTAATGACTTCCTGAACAAAAAAACAAACTTACTTCCTTTATCAGAGTGATTTCAAAATTTTCATAAAAAAAATTCAAATAATCCAACTAATCTGGAACTCATAAACAGCAGAAACCCATTAATTATTGATAGATACAAAAAGCCAAGCCGCTATATAAAATTATACTCTCACTTATAAACAACAATGACAATGACATTAACATTGACATTGACAATGACATTAAAAATAACATTGACAATGACTAACAAATCAAATCATTCTTTTTTGCGCTTATTATTACAATAAAATATTAATTTCTCAGGCTGAAAGACTTGATGGCTTATTCAATAAAATATAGAATTATATTATTTTTAATTGTAAATTATGCCATTGTTTGTACTTTTTTTATTGAATAAAAATGATATATAAATTGCATTAAAAAAAATGATACATACATTTTAAAACTTTTACAAAAAAAGCTAGAATTGCTTTAAATCTTAAGTCAAGTACAATTTGCAACTTATTAGAATCTGTAAATTATAACAAATGTATTAACAAAATATTAATAATGTAATCACTTTTTTTAATTTGTATTTATTGCAACAAATTTTATACATTTTATATCATGCCCGTAATCATGTATTAAACTAAAAATGTGTTTTAATTAAACTGTAAAAACAAACTTGCAATGTTATTGTCGTGTATGTTTTGGTTAATTGGTCTTTATGCACAATGTATTGTCCAAATCGCGTGCAATGTAATTAAATTTTTTGTAGAATTAATATGTTTTGCAATCCTTTGTATAATTTATATATGTTTCAAAAATAACATCCGTGATCTTGAAATCCGATTCAATGAGCCTAAACAAATCGAAAGTTAAGATAAAACATTTTCCAATTGAGTTACTAAGAAGTCAAAAAAACATTTGACTTTAGAACAATGCAATACAAAAACGTGGAAAATGATATAATAGAAGCTTTAAATATGGTAGTACGTTTTGTTAGTTGTGTCGTCTCAGTCGTTAGTCATATTCTGTTAAAATAATGACATTGCCATGCAGCGGCTAGAACACATGCGCAAAGTATTCCAAAGACTTATGATGCTAAAACCAAAAAACGTTAAATTAAAAAAAAAATGTTAGCTGTCCTAATGTTCTAAATGTCAAACAAATATAAGGAAATTCTTGCCATTGTTAAAGTGGGATGCACATACAAGCGTTTAAAATATTTTAGGCAAAACCAATTTTTACAGAAAAAGTTATTAAATAATTGTGTAATTGGTCCACAACTTTTACCTTATCAACTAAGCACTGTACTTTAAATTTTTACTGAAAAATTTACCACTACCACTGATTGATAAAGTTTTGTTAGCAGACAGAATAAATGTTGATACAAACATGATAGCGTACCGTCACATAATGGTATACAAGTAAAAAAAATAGATTTCTAAATCAGAAATTTTGATGTTGTCAGGCCTGAAATTGTAATAGCTTGCATTCATGCAGCAGTTGCTTTAATTGACAAAAACGTTCTCCAAAGGTGTGCATCAATGTTGGTAAATTATGCAAGCAATCTATTTGAATATAATTTGTAAAAAAATATATAGAAAATATTATTGTCACTTTTTTTATAAAAAAATAATATAATTTAAATATTTTCATGTTTTTTAGTTACTTGCTAACAAGTGAAAAATGTTCACGTTTAATTTTCAATTTGTTTTAGCTTACTGAATCGGATTTCTAGAGCACGGACGTCATTTTTGAGACACTCTGTATATAAATTTGATTCTTATATTTTGTTGTAAAAATGATATGATATTAGAAAAAATAACAAAACATTATTTAATTTGTGACAAAAGTAAATAATTACAATGACTTTTTTAAACTGTCATCAATTATAATAAATATATAAGTACAGTAGCTACCATTAACTGCGTATACTGTTGCTATCACTATGTAATAATCATTAGCTCTTATAGCAAAAATAAGGTATAACGGTAATTTTATTAAATTCTTGGAAAAGATTACACGTTGTTAAATTTATATTTATAAGCGTAGTAACACGAAACAACATCGAGTTCATATTGTCCCAATTAACTCGGTGCTAAAGTTTAGGAATGAATCCTCACTTGTTAATTATAGAGTGCAGCACCACAGGTGTTACTAATAAATGACATCCACGCAAATCAAATGACAATTCCGGCCGTAGAGTATAGGGGAATGTTCTTCGTGTAGCGACTCTATCCCGCTGCGTTCTAATTAAAGTTCTGTCCTATCCAGAACAATTCCTCTCATTAAGCAGCTTCATTCCGTCGTAACAGCTTAATTACTTTTGGAATGCTTTTCCAGATAAAATTTTAAGGAACTAATATTTGAATGAAAATCACACAGAGAGAAAATAAATCGCAACAAACAACACAATGCCGGATTAATTCAAAGAAGACTTTGTCAACGTATATCATTAATTAAATTAATTCTTTACAGGAACGTAAAATGGACCGAGGGATTTATAACAGGGATAAAAATTGTCATGAATGGAGAATTGGAAAAAATCGTGTGATTGTAGCAAAATCGGTATCAGTTAAGCCCTTTTTATGTATGTAAAGGGTATCGAGCCTAATAGTACCATTTATATTGTTAGATTGTATCCAGGGGGAACCATTTCAAAGATAGAGATTTTTATGCTGCGAATTCTATTACGTAATTTCCGGGGAGAACGCATATAAATTTGAGCGAAATTTTCTGATGCGGCTGAAGTTTCAACACCGAAAAAGCGAGAGAGTGAGGAGGGTACAAAAAAGTTAATTTGTTTGGGAGTCTCAAGTATCATTTTAATTTTATTACGTTTCATTCTGGCTGTCACAAGTTTCTGTGTTTAAAACTTACAGTGTAAATTGTCAGCGTGCACTTAGTTGTTGAAAGCTTAAGACAACATAGAAACTGAGGAACAAAGCAAACCTTGTTTCTTATTTCAACAAGACATTCTCATATTGGTTTGTTATAGATGTATACTATTTATCTAATGTTTTAGTGAAATAGCATTTACAATTTATATATTTTACATTAATTTTGTTTACAAACGCAAACTATATATACATATTATTAATTATCTATGTTTATGTTTTTTATTTATACAAACATTTGCTGCATTATATTAAACTTTAATTTATTTATTTACTTTTATACAGATTGCATAACAAAAAATAGCCGTTAAATGCATGTGTATACTGTGCCAAAATGAAGGTTGTGGGAAATTATGTATTAATATATAGACACGTTTGGCGTATCATTTATTACCAAAAAAATTAAAGTTGAAAAAATATAACTAATACAAAATTAAAAAAAATTAATATATAATAAGTATAAAAACATAAATCATTGCAACAGAATATATACAGGGTTAGTCAAAATTACCGGAACACCTAATTAATTCTCTAACCGTTAAAAATTTCATAAAAGTTTTAAACAATAGTTTTTTGGTTTTAAACAAACTAATTTATAAAAATATTTTTAATATACAGGGTGTTCATTTTAATGTGGAAATTTAAGAAACTTTTTTTTTTTAAATGGAATACTCTGTGTATTATATAATTATTAAACCATTAAACAATGAAAAAATATAGAGGGTGTTTTATTTAAAAAAAATATATAAATTTATAATAAAATAAACACCCTAAGATAAGTTTAAAAAATTAAAAATAATAATGGTTTATTAACGGAATACATCTTTTGGTTTACAATAATTGATTACAAAATAAAAGTATAAATGTATAAAAAATGATACAAAACTATACTATAACTAATTTACACATTAAAATACATATTAAAATTAATTTGTCTACATTTGTTTTTAAATGAATTTGCAGATAATGTACAAAGATCAAAAAGACTATTATCATTTAATAAATTACATTCTCTCATAAGTCTTGATGTAGGATTCTGATAGCCATAATTTGTTTTATGCAACTTTTCTTTAAAAAGAGAAATGCTACGAGTTATTTTTACTTGACTAAAATTAAAATTAAATTTTGCCAACAGCTCTGAACAAACAATATAGCCATTAATTAGTTTATGAGTAAAACACAAATCACTAACAATTCTTCTATCTTTTAACGAAATCAAATTATAGTTTAATGATAAGTGTTCTACTGTCATTTTATAATTGGTTTTATACCTAAGGTATTTGAAGAAATGTAATTAAATTTTTTCAATGTTTTTTATTTGTCCTTTATAATAAGAACTCCATATGATAGACCCATATTCAAGTATGGATCTAACCAATGATTTAAACAGACAAACTGTTGTAGCTCTTTTGATGATCTTTTTACAAAACCTAACATTTTTCTGGACTTGTTTAATGCATTTTGATTATGACTATTGAAAGTAAGTTTATGATCCATTATGACTCCTAGATCGCATATATCTTTTACGTTATCTAAATCACTGTTATTAATTGTGTATGCATGGGCAATTGTGTTTCTACATCTAGAAAACGTATTTGATTTGCATTTATTAATGTTTAAATGTAATTTGTTATTATCGCACCACTGACTTTTTATTCTTTTAAATAGTTTTAAGTCATCTGCAAACAATAAAGAATTTCGGTACTTAAATATTGATGGTAAGTCATTTATAAACAAGTTAAATAGTAATGGCCCACAATGCGACCCCTGTGGTACCCCAGATGTCACCAGTATAGGTTTAGACAAAAAATTATTAATTTTAATGCACTGTGTTCTGTTTACTAAGTAACTTTTTAGCCAATTTACAATACTGTTATTAAATCCTAAGGCAGTAAGCTTGGCAATAAGAATACAATGATCAACACGGTCAAATGCTTTCGCAAAATCCGTATAGACAGCATCTACTTGTTCATTAATTTCAAACAAACTTAAAATAAAATCTTGGTACAGCAATAGATTAGTTGAAGTAGAACGTCCTTCCCTAAATCCATGCTGCTCTTCAATAAAAGCTGTTTTTGAAATCAATTTGATCTGCTTTGAAACAATCTTATCTAATAATTTGGGGATTACTGATTGCTTACAAATCCCCCTATAGTTAGTTATTTCAGATCTTGCACCAGATTTAAATATTGGAGTGACATAAGACTGTTTCCAGAATTTAGGAAATGACTCGGTATGTAATGATGATTGAAACAGCATTGTAATTGGAGTGGTTAGCAAGCAGACACATTTTTTCAACAATACCTTAGGAATACTATCTGGACCATAACCACATGAGTCACCAAGTTCCATAATACCATCAAAAATATCAGTTGTATTGATCTTAAAACTATCAGAGGAAACACAAGTAGATAAATTAAAATCCGGCACTTCACAATTATCACTGTTAACATAAACCGTAGAGAAGTAGTAGGCAAATAAATCAACACAGTCTTGGCCACTGTTGCTAATAGTATCATCATATTTCATTTGAGTTGGAAATCCATTTGTTTTTTTTTTCTCGTTAATAAATTGCCAGAAAGCTTTTGGGTTTGTAGATATATTTGTGTCCATCTTCAAAATGTATGCATCATATGATGATGTACAAAATACAAAAATATACAGGGTGTTTTTATTTGATGTTCAAAAGTTTGCTTAAAACTCAATAATAATGCATGTTATAAAAAATTTGTGTACAAAAAATACCCAGAATTAACTGAAGCAATTGTTAAATGAACGCTTAGCGCAAAAACTTCCGCAAATCATGAATAGTTTTTAGTAATAAAATTATAAAAAAATTATAAAAAACACAACAAGGTTGTTTCACCTGCTCCAACTTGAACGTTGAACGTTTAAAGCTTTCAAGATTGGGTTAAAATATACCTAGCTGTTTTTTCCTGCTAAATTTTTTCACAAATATTTACTAAGATCGGTTTTTTTTGTATTAGGCCAGTTTGTATAGCGAGCAATCAAAAATACTTTATTTATAAATATATGTAAACGCGTTAAAGAATATCTTAATAGCGCATCAGTTACTAAATTATTCTTGCCAGATACAAACTTTATATTGTAATAAAAATCTTGAAGAGCAAACACCCAGCAAGAAGTTTTTGGATAAAATAGGCAACAATTATTTAGTTTAATAAGCGCCCTATGGTCAGTCAGAATTTAAAAATTTTAACTCATAAAGTAAACTCTCCACAAAGTTAGAGCATCAATCTCCGCCAGTAACTGTTTTTTTTAGTTTAGTTTTAGTCTTGCCCAATAAGTTTCTATAGATTATATGCAGTAGTATTGCTTTTTTTTTCAATATGTTATCACACAGAAGAGTGAGCGGCAAATTACATTTTGCAAACAACTAGGTAGCAAAAAGGTCGACAAATACTCGACACTGATAATGTCATCAATTTAATCAGACTTTGAGTAAATCAAAACAATGATAGGAGGGTGACCATAATTCACGGAGCATATTCGTAGATGAGTAAATGTAGGAGGCGCTTGGTAAAATGCCTGTGCAATAGGTACAAAAATGCACAAACTCTCAAGATCTATTACCTTATCAGCACAACAAATTTTATTTTATTTTATTTTATTTTATAACGTAAAATATTGGGTACAACTAAAAACTTGAAATATAATACCAATTAATGCAAACATTTTAGTATTAAATTGCACCTAGATGACAAAACTAGTCTTTTATTTTATTATTTATAAACTATATTGATAAAATACTATAAGATATAAATACAACTTTTTGACTTAAACTTTTCTGCTCCTTGTATTGTTTGTTTGATATTTGTTTTGTTTTTAACACCAAGTTTTTTTTTAACAAAAATGTTGTAATTGTTGTTGTAACCTACAATTTTCTCTTTCCAAATTAATAACCTTATTATACAGCTTATACAAATTATTTATATCAAAATTACTACTGTTTACACTTTCGTTGTTTATACACATTAGTTTAACTTTAAGATTAGGGATCTTTACCGGTAGAATCAGTTAAAATATGATACAATAGTAATTAAAATTTAATACAATAACTGAAATATGATCGTTACAAATGTTTCTGTAATCCATACATCACCCAATAAAAAAAAAGCATTTGAATATAATTAAAGTTTGTTTATCTTATACGAAACCAGTTATTGTCCGCATGTCCAGTAACTGAATTCTATAATGTCCAGTAACTGATATACTTAATAATTAATAAAATTATGATATTTTTTACCTACCTACATAGCATACCAACTGTTTGTAAAAACTTACCTAATTATGCTCAAGAAACGGAAATACATCAAAAAATTTATACAAACGGCAAATTGTGAAATTATAAGCAAATTCATATCTTTAAAAAGTGCAAGCAAAAAGTATAATATTTCAAAATCAATTTTGGCATTTAAACTAAAAAAACCTGTTTACAGAGACAAATGCGGACCTTCTTCAATATTGTTTTTTGACAAAAAATTAGTTTTGGAATAGTAGGTAGTAGACTGCTGATAGAGAAATCACAAAAAAATATGATATTATTTCTAGTGTCCAGCAATTTTTAATAACAAATCCAAGACCAAATCTATTTAAAAGTAATAAACCAGAAAATGTTTGGTTTAAGGTAATACTACGGTAATTTTTAAACTATTATAATTTGTCATCATTTTATTTGCAGGCTTTTTTTAAATGTTACCTATTGATTGTTCAAAGAACAAACAAAAATGTTACCGCTGCCAGTTTGTGTGTATCAAAAACTAATATTTGAAAATTGTTTTCCGAAATACAAATATATTTTGAGTCAAAGAATTTGGTGCACATTTTTAATAAAACTTATTTTTATATTTGTCTTAAAACAGGAAAAATGTTTGGAAAGAAAAGATAAAAACTGTTAAATAAGTTTCAAAGTATTTTAGGACTACATTAAAAATGTATTTTATCCATATCTTTTGCAGAAAACATAAAATTTAAAATCTTATTGTTTCTTGATGACCACAAGTCTCAATTAAGATACAATTTAAGTTTATTGTGCAGCACAAGATACAAATTGAGAGGTTATAGGTCTTTACTTCAATGCAACACAAACACTGCAACCAAGCGATGTAGCAGTGTTTTAACAAGTAAATAAAAAAAAAAAACAGTAAAAGATTTTTATTCTGAATATCCAGAAGAAGTTCTTAATAAAATAACATTTGCACATTAGTTAATGGATTGTGGCATTTATCCATTTAATCCCGATACTGTTGACTATACTAAATGCCTTGGTACTCATAAACTTTAAAATGTTTAAAAGTATTGTAAAAGAAGAAGAGTTAAAAAAATTTAAATCTATTGGTTTTGTAATTAACAATTTTGTAAATAAAAAATATTTTTTAAATTTATGTATAACGCAGAGATACTTAAAAAATGATAATTTTAAAAATAAACCAAATAACATAGAAATAAAAACACAAGAAGAGAGTTCAAGTAGAAAAGTAACAAAAACCAATGTTGTTGAAAGTATAATAATAAAAAGTTCTAAGGAAGTAGAAGCAGAAAATTAAGAATATTTTTTGAAGGAGGCACACAGTAAGGCAAGACAACTCTTTACAGAAAAAAATGTTTGCACGACAAAACTTGGAAGCAAAATTGACAATTTTTAAAACAACCTCAACAACTAAAATGAAAAAATATAAAACAAACTGAACGAATTCTATATGCAATTACTTCTAAAGAGTATCAAAAAATATATGAAAGAAAACAAAACACAGAAAGAAAAAACCTACAATCAAAGAAAAAGAAAAAAAAAAGAAAAAGGGGAAAACCTAATAAGATTTAAAAAAATTTAAAAAAAGCTTAAGAAATTTCATGCTATGTTTGTAAGCAAATTATGAAAAAAACTATATTACATTGTAAAACATGTAAAAACTATTTTAATTATAAATTGAAAAAACACAAAAACAATATTTTATTTAAAAATAACGACAATTCATTTCTCTGTCACTTTTGTTTTAATGAAGAAAGTGTGTTTACCTATGTTCAAAATTATAACTTTTATACTTATTTGTAATTATGCTGAATGCTGCTTCTCTAATTTATATACTATATATAATATCCTAATACCGTCAGGTATCAAGGTGTCGGACACACCGAGCTACAGAAAAGACATATCTGTATGTTTGGATGAAGAACCTACGTTTGGTATCACTTTGTAAGTCACCCATCCAAGTCTTCACCGCAGCGGCCAATGCTTAACTTTTGTTAGCTTTGGTAATTGTACATGCCCTCTCTGCCGTATTGCAACTTAATTTATATATATTTATTTAATTTTTTATTGGCTTAAAAGAAAAGTCTCCTTTTACATTTTAGTTAATAATAACATTAAAATAATAATTGAATTTTTGTGCTTGCAATCTATTTTACTCAATCTTTTATTGTATAATATTTATAGTATATTTTGTTCTGTTACTGTTTTATTGCTGTTAATAATGTTTTTATTATACTGCGTCTTGCACTCCACCACATTCTAAAAAGCAATGCTTCTTCACAGTTAGTATACTCAATTTTACGCTAATCTACAGTTTTTATCCCTATTTTTCATTTTTACACCTAAATTTTGAAATTTTATTTCAGAAAAAATAATTTGATTACTGAAATCAATCAGAAATTTTCCGTAAAATCCAAATCTGGAATTATTCAAGTTTATAGTCTGTCTATAAGCCGCAAAAGCCATAAAACAATTTTTTTGTTTTTAGTGGGCTAAGCAAAAATGAGCATTTTTTAGATTTTTGTTAACCGGCGTAGTTGACATATTTTGTTGTAAGTTAGTTAGAAAATATAAATTTGTTTTGTGTATTTTAGTTTTAAGGGTTTAAAACTCAAAAAATTTGCAAAAAAGAAGAATTTATGTTAAAAAATAAACCTAAATTTTTCAACATAAATTCTTACAAATACGTGTTCACATTTAGCAGTGTTTAGAGGAACTATACACCAAATATTATTAAAAGTTTGTGTTTTGCAAACAATTTCACATGGAAAATAATCAGTGTAGTGCTTATCCGCCGTAGAAAAGCCCATCTAGAAAAAAAAACTTATAACATTTTTCCTTTACTTAAAAAATATTTTTTTTAACATTTTTTTAAAAGATTATTTGGCTTATATTTTTATAAGGCTCATTTTAGAAGTTTAACAAAGACATTTTTTGTCATTTGGATCAACTTTTTTACTCTTTGTTTGATAGTTTTTGCGATTGCGGCACAAATTTAGACTTGATCTATCGGCGCTAAAATTTGAGAATATTATTATTTTTTGCATTCAAACTCAAATCTGCTAAGCGCTTATTAACATTTGATAAACAAAGTTTTAAGCCACACTAGTGTGTTTATAATATTTTTTGTGAATATAAAAAAATAATTAATTTTTAACGCATTTTTTGCTTAGTAAAAAACCATTTTTCATGTAGAATTGTCCTAAAAATTTAAATTTTTATTAATTATTAGTGTATTGTTTTTCTAAACGCAGCTAAACGTGTATTTGTAAGAGTTTATGTTAAAGAATAGGCTTACTTTTGCAGATTTTTTGAGTTTTACACCCTAAAACCTAAATACACAAAACAAATTTATATTTTCTATACTAATTTACCCGTGTCTGGAATTGGTTTGTTACAGAGTTGCAGTATTTTTTATGTTGTGGCATAATCTTTAACACATGCTACAACATAAGAATTACTTTTGAATTTTAAAGAATAAAACTACACTTGCTAAATCTATCACATTGAATACTAGATTAAAGCAGTTTGTAAACATTGACTTTGAATATTTGATGTTTATAAGTCGTGGGAAATACTGACTTTGAAAGTATATTTTATAAACCAATAGTACGGTTAAAAAATTTTTCTTAAAAGTTTTATTCTTACATTTCTGACCTGTCAGTAAATTTTTTTTTTGTTTTTAGTAAGTCTTGCACTACAAGTAAATATTTGATTTGAATACAATATGTCTTGTATTACGTTTGAACATTATGTCTATAGAAATATGCATAGATAAGTAAGTTATTAGTCAATTTTGAATCCACAATAATTTAACTAGCTTGATTTTAAAAAGAATTTAGCAGAGATAGTGTAGTTTTAAGTGCTCTTTTCCATACGTTATCAAACGTTTAATTAATTGAATTACTTTTGTGGAGAGTATCAACAAAAAATATCATGTTAACTAAGATCGATAAAAAATAAATATAAAAAAAATTATTTGAGAAACTTTAACTTAAAATTAAAAAACTATAACCCGACAAAGATATTAAAAAAGGCAAACACTTTGTTAAAAAGATTGAAAACTGAATAAAACTTTATTAATTCATCAAATTCAACATTATCTACTATTTTACCAGAAGCACAAATGCCAATTCAACTACCAACAATTTATTTATCAATTTTTTTGACAAATATCAAGATTGAGTGTTATTTACTGATCTATTTAGTTTATTAGTCCATGATAACAACGGGCTATTAGAAATACAACATTTTTACTATTTTTATTTAACACAGGAAGAAGAAGACAAAAGATTCTGAACGGAATTGAAAAAACCGCAAATAATTATACAATGGTTTGGGATCTTTTAAAGAACGGTTTCGAAAATAAACAAATTATCATCACAAATCATCTTATTTTTGTTTGAATTACAACCAGTATCTTCCAATATTCAACTTCAAAAAACTCTTGGCAAAGTAACTAAGTACTTGCGTGCTTTCAAATTTCTTAGAGTACCAGTTAATCAATAAAATAGAATTGGATTTTAGAACCAAAAGTGACTAGAACAAATCATTAACTGAATTAAGGCTTCTTATGTACGATGAATTAAAGCAGTTTCTTAACAATAAATGCCAAGTCTAGGAATCACTGCAATTATTAAGGAAGTCACCATCAAAACAACACATTCAATCCAAGATTATTAACCTAGAATTATAACGCTCTAGCAGCAGTAAAATTTGCTGTTAATCATGCCTTAAAAATCACTACCTTAATCAATGTCTAATGACAAGCAATATGAAGAGAAGAACCATACTCATCATGTATTACTACTAATAAAACTTGCAGATGTGTTTCTCTCAACTGCCATAATTCTTCTTGAAGATAGCAATAGAGTTTTATGCAACCTTGTCAAGCTTTCTTAGACTCACGCGCACAGTCAACTTCATTTTAACAAGTTGTGTAAACAGACTGAACCTAAATACATTTAATAAATAATTTGGTTTATTGAATAAATAAAGCAACTACAAACTTTACAAAAAAATGCACAACAAACTTTTAATCACGCATAAACTACACCGCTACGATCAATTGTTTAGTTATATTCTAAATATAAAATAACCAGATAATATAATATTAGCAGACCCGCATTTTTATATTTTATTAAAAATTAATTTATTAATTGGATTACATTTTGTAACGGTAATTTAGACGTATAGGGTGGTCAACAATTATCAGATTATTAAATAACAATTAAGCTAAAAATTGTTATAAAAAAAAATATAATAAATGAATATTGAGTATAATAAAACTAAATTGTTTTTTATTGTTTAATTACTTAGCAAATTGGCTCATTTGAAATAATTCAATAATAATTTAATTGAAACTTATGCGGAAATGGTAAATGTTTAAACTTAATAATAAACAATTGTAAGGGTATAACCAATGCAACCCCAAATACATTTATTAAATTTAAATAGCAAATAAATAAATCTGCACACAGTCTGCGCAGGATATTCCGCGAAGTATTAATCCACTCAACCTTGTTTTTTTTTATTGCGAAAAATTTTACTTAACGTAAAATATTTTTTATTCTTTCATTTTGATGATTTTATTGATTTTCAAAATATTTTCCTTTAAAATCTATTCACTTTTGCATCCGATGAAACTAATCTTCAAAACCAATTTTGTCATTCTGAGCAAGGTACTTCCAAAACAAGTTCAAATCACTGCTTCAACGGTCTCTTTAGGCAATGGAAAACGCTCGCCACGCATTTTATTTTTGATATGTCAAAATAGGAAGAAGTCATTTATTTATAAATCAGGCAAATATGAGCAATGAGTCATTAATTGAATGTTGTTACTTGTCAAAAACTCTACAGTTCGTCGTGCTGTGTGAGCGCTTGCATTGTCATAATGAACAATGATTTGCGGGTTTATGTTGTTCCTTCTGATTTTAGCGATAACTTTTGGCAAACAAATTGAAGTATACCAGTCAGCATTAACTGTCCTTCGATCCTCTTATGCAACAGTTGCAACATAACCCGTTTTTTTCAAAGAAACAAGCAATCATTCTTTTTAAAACGCTTTGTCAACGCACAACTTTTGTGGATTTACGTCTTTTTTAAAACACCCATATAGTCGATTGCTGTTTAGTTTTAGGCTCATATAAATATATCTCAAATTTGTCATCTGTTACGATGTTAAATACGAAATTTGAACAACACCCTTCAAATTTCTTTAGTATTTTCTTGCACTACTTGACACGTGACTGTTTTTGTTCTTCGTGTAGGATCCAACGACTGCAAAGCTTCCTGACATGCAAATAATCGTGCAAAATTGTATGTATTTGTTTTGCTACAATGCCTAAAAGTGCCTTTATTTCACAATAGGTCTTATGCCAATCTGACAAAATCATTTTACGCACAGCATTAATATTTTTTGCGACAACAGAGGTGCATAGACAACTTTAGCAAAGATTGTCATCAAACGTTGGTCTTCCACGCTTAAATCTACAAACCATTTGTATATTATAGTTTTGGATGGTGCTTCATCCTCAAATAACAAACTAAGTTTTTCCACACATTGCTGCGGTGTTAACATCGAAAATCATAGAAAATCCTCTCTTGAAAGTCACGATTTGAAATCTCCATTTTTTACACAATTATTACTCTTGTTAAATTTTGTTGAAACAAAACCGAGCAGTTTGAAATCAAACTGTCAACTGAAATATAAGTAAAAAACTTTAAATTTTACGAATATGACAATCGCAAAACGCTGGCAATACAGGCAGTATTTAATTCCGAAAACTTTAGCAGTGCCCCTCGTAATAGTTGAATTAACTCCCTGGAATAAGCTCCTCAGGCTCCAGAGGTGTCAATATATCAACTAGATTACAAATTAATAATCTCTATCTTTTTTTTGAAATTATAAAAAAAATATTTTATTAATCGTAGTCTGTAATATTTTATTTTTAAGCAGAAAAATTACGCGTTGTTTGCGGTTATTCTAAAGCTAAACTTTTTAAAACAGCTATCGATTTATTTTCTGGCTCAGCCGTAGCGTGGTTTCTCTCGACTAAGAAGCAGTTCGTGGCGGAAAGTAGTAGAAGCATTGAAGAAAGATTTTATACCAGGAGATTATGATATCTTCTGGCAAAAAAAACGTAAAAAGGAACAATTTAATTCTGAAAAGATTAGCATTTATATACTCACTATCAAAAATCTATTTGCAAGATTAATTAAGTTTTCATAAGAGCGAACTTATGTTTACGTTTTATAATTAAAAAGAACTTACTCCTTGTTTTTATTTCAAGATGATATAGACACTATTATACAGACAACTAACTGAATTATGTAAAAAAATTTAAAAAAAAAATTCAATAATTAATACGACTAAGAAACCTTATATCGCCGCTATGAATAGTTTACAACCAAAGCATAATAACAGGGCCACTACAAGTAATATTAAATGTTGGAATTGTCAAAAACCAGGGCATACTATCAACAACTGCAAAGATTTCACCAAAAATAAATTTTGTTTTTCATGCAGTACACCAAGTATACTTAAAAAAATAGTCCCAATTGTTCAAAAAACTAAATGTCAATCACTCTACTTACAGTCGTAGTAGTGACAAATTGAAAGACAATTAAACTGTAAAATTTTTGATACTTGATTGGAAGATTTGGTTAAATGTTGTAAAAAACTTCTATAAAACAGTTAAAGAAATTAACTTAAATTGAGTTTTTGTAACTAAAAGAGGTGTCAATATACTCTACATACCTATTTTTAATATCATGTTAACTAAGATCGATAAAAAATAAATATAAAAAAAATTATTTGAGAAACTTTAACTTAAAATTAAAAAACTATAACCCGACAAAGATATTAAAAAAGGCAAACACTTTGTTAAAAAGATTGAAAACTGAATAAAACTTTATTAATTCATCAAATTCAACATTATCTACTATTTTACCAGAAGCACAAATGCCAATTCAACTACCAACAATTTATTTATCAATTTTTTTGACAAATATCAAGATTGAGTGTTATTTACTGATCTATTTAGTTTATTAGTCCATGATAACAACGGGCTATTAGAAATACAACATTTTTACTATTTTTATTTAACACAGGAAGAAGAAGACAAAAGATTCTGAACGGAATTGAAAAAACCGCAAATAATTATACAATGGTTTGGGATCTTTTAAAGAACGGTTTCGAAAATAAACAAATTATCATCACAAATCATCTTATTTTTGTTTGAATTACAACCAGTATCTTCCAATATTCAACTTCAAAAAACTCTTGGCAAAGTAACTAAGTACTTGCGTGCTTTCAAATTTCTTAGAGTACCAGTTAATCAATAAAATAGAATTGGATTTTAGAACCAAAAGTGACTAGAACAAATCATTAACTGAATTAAGGCTTCTTATGTACGATGAATTAAAGCAGTTTCTTAACAATAAATGCCAAGTCTAGGAATCACTGCAATTATTAAGGAAGTCACCATCAAAACAACACATTCAATCCAAGATTATTAACCTAGAATTATAACGCTCTAGCAGCAGTAAAATTTGCTGTTAATCATGCCTTAAAAATCACTACCTTAATCAATGTCTAATGACAAGCAATATGAAGAGAAGAACCATACTCATCATGTATTACTACTAATAAAACTTGCAGATGTGTTTCTCTCAACTGCCATAATTCTTCTTGAAGATAGCAATAGAGTTTTATGCAACCTTGTCAAGCTTTCTTAGACTCACGCGCACAGTCAACTTTATTTTAACAAGTTGTGTAAACAGACTGAACCTAAATACATTTAATAAATAATTTGGTTTATTGAATAAATAAAGCAACTACAAACTTTACAAAAAAATGCACAACAAACTTTTAATCACGCATAAACTACACCGCTACGATCAATTGTTTAGTTATATTCTAAATATAAAATAACCAGATAATATAATATTAGCAGACCCGCATTTTTATATTTTATTAAAAATTAATTTATTAATTGGATTACATTTTGTAACGGTAATTTAGACGTATAGGGTGGTCAACAATTATCAGATTATTAAATAACAATTAAGCTAAAAATTGTTATAAAAAAAAATATAATAAATGAATATTGAGTATAATAAAACTAAATTGTTTTTTATTGTTTAATTACTTAGCAAATTGGCTCATTTGAAATAATTCAATAATAATTTAATTGAAACTTATGCGGAAATGGTAAATGTTTAAACTTAATAATAAACAATTGTAAGGGTATAACCAATGCAACCCCAAATACATTTATTAAATTTAAATAGCAAATAAATAAATCTGCACACAGTCTGCGCAGGATATTCCGCGAAGTATTAATCCACTCAACCTTGTTTTTTTTTATTGCGAAAAATTTTACTTAACGTAAAATATTTTTTATTCTTTCATTTTGATGATTTTATTGATTTTCAAAATATTTTCCTTTAAAATCTATTCACTTTTGCATCCGATGAAACTAATCTTCAAAACCAATTTTGTCATTCTGAGCAAGGTACTTCCAAAACAAGTTCAAATCACTGCTTCAACGGTCTCTTTAGGCAATGGAAAACGCTCGCCACGCGTTTTATTTTTGATATGTCAAAATAGGAAGAAGTCATTTATTTATAAATCAGGCAAATATGAGCAATGAGTCATTAATTGAATGTTGTTACTTGTCAAAAACTCTACAGTTCGTCGTGCTGTGTGAGCGCTTGCATTGTCATAATGAACAATGATTTGCGGGTTTATGTTGTTCCTTCTGATTTTAGCGATAACTTTTGGCAAACAAATTGAAGTATACCAGTCAGCATTAACTGTCCTTCGATCCTCTTATGCAACAGTTGCAACATAACCCGTTTTTTTCAAAGAAACAAGCAATCATTCTTTTTAAAACGCTTTGTCAACGCACAACTTTTGTGGATTTACGTCTTTTTTAAAACACCCATATAGTCGATTGCTGTTTAGTTTTAGGCTCATATAAATATATCTCAAATTTGTCATCTGTTACGATGTTAAATACGAAATTTGAACAACACCCTTCAAATTTCTTTAGTATTTTCTTGCACTACTTGACACGTGACTGTTTTTGTTCTTCGTGTAGGATCCAACGACTGCAAAGCTTCCTGACATGCAAATAATCGTGCAAAATTGTATGTATTTGTTTTGCTACAATGCCTAAAAGTGCCTTTATTTCACAATAGGTCTTATGCCAATCTGACAAAATCATTTTACGCACAGCATTAATATTTTTTGCGACAACAGAGGTGCATAGACAACTTTAGCAAAGATTGTCATCAAACGTTGGTCTTCCACGCTTAAATCTACAAACCATTTGTATATTATAGTTTTGGATGGTGCTTCATCCTCAAATAACAAACTAAGTTTTTCCACACATTGCTGCGGTGTTAACATCGAAAATCATAGAAAATCCTCTCTTGAAAGTCACGATTTGAAATCTCCATTTTTTACACAATTATTACTCTTGTTAAATTTTGTTGAAACAAAACCGAGCAGTTTGAAATCAAACTGTCAACTGAAATATAAGTAAAAAACTTTAAATTTTACGAATATGACAATCGCAAAACGCTGGCAATACAGGCAGTATTTAATTCCGAAAACTTTAGCAGTGCCCCTCGTAATAGTTGAATTAACTCCCTGGAATAAGCTCCTCAGGCTCCAGAGGTGTCAATATATCAACTAGATTACAAATTAATAATCTCTATCTTTTTTTTGAAATTATAAAAAAAATATTTTATTAATCGTAGTCTGTAATATTTTATTTTTAAGCAGAAAAATTACGCGTTGTTTGCGGTTATTCTAAAGCTAAACTTTTTAAAACAGCTATCGATTTATTTTCTGGCTCAGCCGTAGCGTGGTTTCTCTCGACTAAGAAGCAGTTCGTGGCGGAAAGTAGTAGAAGCATTGAAGAAAGATTTTATACCAGGAGATTATGATATCTTCTGGCAAAAAAAACGTAAAAAGGAACAATTTAATTCTGAAAAGATTAGCATTTATATACTCACTATCAAAAATCTATTTGCAAGATTAATTAAGTTTTCATAAGAGCGAACTTATGTTTACGTTTTATAATTAAAAAGAACTTACTCCTTGTTTTTATTTCAAGATGATATAGACACTATTATACAGACAACTAACTGAATTATGTAAAAAAATTTAAAAAAAAATTTCAATAATTAATACGACTAAGAAACCTTATATCGCCGCTATGAATAGTTTACAACCAAAGCATAATAACAGGGCCACTACAAGTAATATTAAATGTTGGAATTGTCAAAAACCAGGGCATACTATCAACAACTGCAAAGATTTCACCAAAAATAAATTTTGTTTTTCATGCAGTACACCAAGTATACTTAAAAAAATAGTCCCAATTGTTCAAAAAACTAAATGTCAATCACTCTACTTACAGTCGTAGTAGTGACAAATTGAAAGACAATTAAACTGTAAAATTTTTGATACTTGATTGGAAGATTTGGTTAAATGTTGTAAAAAACTTCTATAAAACAGTTAAAGAAATTAACTTAAATTGAGTTTTTGTAACTAAAAGAGGTGTCAATATACTCTACATACCTATTAAGACACTCAACGTTACAGTATTAGCTTAGGTTAATACTGAAGAAAACAGTTCGATTATTGGTAGTCCGGAAATTCCATTGATTAAGAAACTCTGTAGGCGTTGATAATGTAGACTCAAATAAAAATGAAATTTTGGCTTTCTCTAAAATGGATATCTTTCAAAAAGCAGACTTAGGCCAGGTAACCAAACTATTTCAAACTCTATCTCGTACAACACTGGGAAGAAAACATTTAGTTAAGTACCATAGTGACACAAGCAACACTCTACCAATTAAACAAAGATACCACGGAATTTCTCCATATATGCAAGTTTATTCAAATGCTGACCGCATGTTATTTCTTAAAGTGATACGTCCTTCAAACATTTTTTGGGCATCTCTTGTAGTGCTAGTTAAGAAACACAGTGGCGTATGTAGATTCTGCTTTGACGGACAAAAGTTAAACTTGATAACAAAAAAGAACGCATATCCGCTACCATTGTTAAAGAATATTTGGTTTATCCAACGCAGCACAGGCACAGCAACGATAAATGGATTCAACATTAGGTTCAGAGCTAGAACCCTAAATATTTGTATATCTAAATGATATCATCGTTGCAACTAACAATTTTGAAAAACATATCAGAGTATTAAAAACAGTATTTGATAGACTTAAAAGATTAGAATTAACATTTAATATAAAAAAGTGTCAATTCTGTTGTTTATTGTTGCAATATTTAGATTTTGTGATCGACTAGGAAGGTTTGAGTATTAACCCAGAGAAAATTAGATGCATGATCAACTATTTGAATCCAACAAACGTTACAAAAGTGAAAAGATTTACAAGACTCTTGTTATACAGGTTAATCTAAACAGATGTAAAGCGGCTATGGATCTACTAGAATGAAACTGTCAAAAAGCAGGAGCAGACTATGCTTTAGTTTCGAAACCAAATAAAAAGATAGCAGCAACCAAGAAAAGATGGATTATGGATAAAAATAAAGACGCGGCAATACACATCCCTGACAATACTAAATCTCAGGCATTAAAATCAGGAAGTGGGGTAGGCTACACCTGGGTGGAGGACCGGGACACAGTGATGTATGCCTGGTATTTCTCCCAAATGAATGCATCTAGCATTTTGAAAAATGGCAGAAATAAGTAAGGACCAAAAAAAACACAAGAAAGATAAGATCATTGGCGAGGATTTCAACGCCAAGTCAGGCATATGAGGGTCTCCCAAAGACGACCGGAAAGGTGACATGTTGGCGGAATGGGCAAACAAAAACAAACTCTGCGTCCTAAATGGGAGGGAAGGGGAATACCTACGTTCCAAAAAAACGAAGCAAAATCCTTCATAGATGTGATCCTGTGCACCTCTAAGATGGTAACAAAAAATAGAAACTGACATTTGGGCAAGATAGAGAATCTGAGTGATCACATGAACATACATTTCAAAGTCAGGCCGTGGAAGGTAAAGACTTGGGAGAAGACAAGAGAAATCACCGGATGGTCTTTCCGCAATGAGCAAGAGGCAAAATTCCTTTCAAACCTAGACCTAAACACAACGGGAATGGAGAACACCGCTGAGAAACTGAAGAAATCTATAATAAAAACCTGCAAAAAGACTTTAAAGAAAAAAGGGGGCAAGGTAAACTACAAACCAATGTATTGGTGGAGTTATGATACTGCAAACATAAAAAGGAGATGTATAAAAACTAAAAGGACTGTGACAAGATTAAACGGAAAAAACCCAAGAGACTTATACCTTCTGCAACAAGCACAAGAAGCATACACAGGTGAGAAAAAACATCTTAAAAAGGCAATAATGGAATCCAAGAAGATGACCTGGAAGAAACTGTGTAAGAAACTAAATGGGGGTATATGGGGCAAAGGATATAAAATTGTCACAAATAAAATTGGACAAAGATTTCCAATAACACTGTCAGGGGAGGAGATAACTGCTGAAGCCAAAAAACTCTTTCCGAACCTAGGCAGAACAACGTGGTTAGAGATAAGAGCAAATATGGATATGATACCGGAATGTACAGAAGAAGAAATACTTAAGGCAGGTGGCAAAATTAAAAGATAAAAGGCTCACGGGACAGACATGATACCGCCGGAGGTGATTAGAGCAATAGCAACAAAAAGACCTCAACTCTGCGCGAAGGTCCTTAACAAACTCATCAAGCAAAGCATCTTCCCCTAGGACTGGAAAAGGGCAAAATTAGTACTAATTGAGAAACCTACCAAAAAAAAAAACGAAGACAAGGCATACCGACCCATATGTCTACTGAACCCACTGGAAAAGCTGTATAAGCACGTCCTCAACACGAGACTTACAGAAGAACTAGACAGGAATGGAGGTCTAAATAAAAACCAACACGGGTTCAGAGGTGGCCACTCCACACTGGATGCACTTAGAGATGTTAAGGAAGCAGTGGAGCAGGTAGCTGAACACCCTACACACAAACTGGCGGTGTTGATCACCTTTGATATAAAGAATGCTTTCAACTCGGTGCCTTGGAAGGGACTAATGGAAGAATTAGAAAGAAGGGGAATTTCAACATATCTCAAAAAAATCCTATGCCACTATCTACAGGATAGAATTATAGAATGCAGCTCCAGAGCAACTCTGGAAATGACTTGCGGGGTGCCCCAGGGGTCTGTCCTGAATTCCACCTTGTGGAATATATATTATGATGGTCTGCTGAAAGAACAGATAACACAAGAGATTACCACAATAGCATATGCTGATGATCTAGCTATGGTTGTCAATAATAACAGTATAAGGGAAATTGAAGAGCAGGCAGAGTGGGCGTCTTATAAGATAAGAAGGTGGATCAAAAAAATGGGTCTAGAACTAGCAACCCATAAAACGGAAGTTGTTGTCCTGGTGGGTAGAAGGAAAAACATCACATCCCAAGGCATCATCAAATACCTAGGGATGAGGATAGGTAAAAACTGGAATATGGGCCCTCATATAACAGAGGTAAAGCAAAAAGCAGAGAAACTTGTAATAGCTTTGGCACGTATCATGCCGAATGTAGGGGGTCCAAGAGCGGAGAAACGTAACGGGTGCAACGGTAGACTCAATACTGTTGTACGCCGTACACATCTGGATAGAAAGCTGCGAGAAAAAAAAAATACCGAATAATACTAGAACGGGCCAGGAAAAAAAAGCAATTAGAATAGCCAGTGACTACAGAACAGTTTTGTCTAAGGCCATACAAGCAATAACGGGCACAATTTCCATACACCTTATTGCCAAAGAGCGGGCCAAAGGTAAAGGGTAACAATTAAACGGGCACAGGAAAGACAAAAAAGTGGAGACAATGAAAGAATAGGAAGCAGAATGGCAGTGCAAGGGTGACGTCGCCTGATGGACACAGACCCTCATACCCTTGGTGACACCGTGGGTAAACAGAAAACATGGTAACCTAAACTACCACCTCACACAGATCCTAACTGGCCATGGATGTTTTGGGTCATATCTAAAAAGAATGTGCTTAGCAGAACAGGACAAATGCCCTTGTTGTGGAGAGAAAGATACCCCGGAGCACACACTGGTGAAGTGCCCTCGCTGAAGAAGCACTAGAGAAGAGATGCAGCTAAGAGTAAACAATCTGACCACACTCATGTTTGAAAGTGCATACAATTGGAGGGCCATTGATGATGGCATACGGAAAATAATGGCAACAAAAGAGGAAGAGAAGAAAGCAAGAGCAGGAAGCCAAGGATAGTAAGATAAATAGAAGGTGTCTAGACTTTGTAAAGTAATACCACAACGGTAATCCCGCAAGGCTTGAAGGGCTTAGAGGTTAGGGTTTTTAGTGAGTATACGGGTAACCGGGAGCCCCACACAAAGTGCGTAAAGCATTTTCCACCTCAATTAAAAAAAAAATAAAAAAAAATAAGACTCTTGTTCTTGGTATCGTAGATTTATCTCACACTATTCTACTATTATGGCACTAATGCACAATTTAATTAAAAGAAAGAAAAAAAGACAAACAGCATAAACTGGACTTTAGAAGGAGAAAAAGCATTTACAGCAAATAAAGAAATCTTAGTTTCTACACCACTATTAGTAAGTCCAAATTACACTAAAAAGTTTATAATACAGAGTAATGCGTCCAATGTAGACTTGGGAGCCGTTCTATTACAAGTCATAGAAGGTGAAGAACGTGTGATTGCATATGCAAGTAGGTCACTTACAAAAACAGAACGTAACTATCACGCTACCGAGTGAGAATGCTTTACTTTAATAATTGCGATTGAGAAATTTTGCATGTACGTAAAAGGATCTAAATTTAAACCAATCGTGGACCAATATTTACCTGTATGGCTCAAAAATAAACAGAATCCAGCAAGTCGTCTGACCAGATGGTTAATGAAATTAAGCCAGTACGACATGTCGCTAATTTACAGAAATAGAAGATTGCATGTTGAACCCTTCAAAATATTCCCAATAGATTAGATAAAATTTTAGAAAAGTTAATAAATTGTAACCAATTAAATGGCTTAAATTTTGAATAATCCCACTAGCAATTTTTTAAATATGTTATAAAAACAAAACAAAAATGGTCCCCAAAAAAAACAAGTTTTCTTTCTTGCTTGTTTTATCAAACAATGTGGATAAACAGCATATAAACACATACGGGCTGTTTGGCTAATATGTGCTGGAGCGCCATTATGCATAAACTAGGGTTCTGGCGGATATCACACAGTTACTTACAAAAGATGAGTCTAGAATAAAAATGATTTTTTTATTATATTTGTAAAAATATTTTTAGGTTTTACTATAATTACTAGGAAAGCCTAAAAGTTTACTGTTGCTTTGTGTTTTACGGTAACATGTATACTTTATTGATAAAAAAAACATCTTATTTGATTGACTACATCTATATAAGCTAGCTAATTCATTTAAATTCAACATATATTTGAGGTTTACATTAATCGGTGTGATATGCAACGCTTCTATTGGAAGAATGTTAATACTGTAAAGTATTTAAATTATTATCATAAACTTGTTCATTTATTTGCAGTTATTTTTATAATTTAAATTATATTTGTATTGATAACTTTAGATAAAATTGCGTTAAGTTCTATATAAAAAAGTTTTATGATTATATCCTCTACTGTCCTATCGTAAAACTTTTGTTTAAAGTTTTGTTCAATTTCTAAATTTAATAAAAATGCTGCCCCTATCTATTACTATAAATATTACTTTGTTTTGAAAAAGTAAAAATGTTCGTTGTTTTCAATTTCTATATTTGGTGGAGATCTTAGAACAAACAATCGTTGCTTTGACGCTCTTCCCCTTACTTATAACTCATAACAGGAAATCTGTTTTCAAGAGAAAAATATATATACAAATATCATATACGTTTTGTTAACACTTCGTTGCTTTCACTTCATTCTTAAATCGAACCACTTAAAAAACAAATCATCATTAATCAAAACTGCGTACATATTCATATTTATTTATTACAAAATCTATCATTAAATTAAATAAAATATTTATTTGAAATGTGCCAGCGTGCAGCGTTGTGGTTACTGGTTTTCATCTGTAAGTATAAAAAAAATATGTGCTTTGAAAGTGTTTTTGGATATACCGTATCTTAATATTTACATATTCATACAGTTTCTCTTTTGCAGTAAAACACTGTGCAAATATTTTCTTCATCTTTTGCAGGAATGCTTTGCAAGTTATTCATATTCAATTCAGGTAGAATATTTAAAAAAAACATTTGCTTAAATTACAATATAATTATACATTTTGAGATCAAATTGCCTTAACCCAATTTATCAAATAATTTTTATTTAATTTTATAAATATATTACTTATTGAAATTAATCAATGTAATTATAAAATAAATTATATTATTAAATTATTAAATTATATAGCAATATAATATATATATATATATATATATATATATATATATGGGCCTTATATTATAATTCAATAATAAAGCACCACTTCTGTATAATTGGATGCTGGTTAAAAATTAAATCATTTGCATGGAAAACTTTTGAATAGAATGTTTGGGTGGAAAATAATATAATTTTATAAAATAATAATATTATAAAATATACAATTAAGCTATTACATTGTACATGTAATATAGGCAAAATTGCACAGCTTATAATATAAAATTAATAATCATCATAATAATTTTTTTTTTTCATTGTTTATTTTTTTATTGCTGCTTCGTTTTGGGATAGCTTTTATTTTTCGATCAATCGATATTTATGTATGGCACGTTTTTATCTCATTAATGTTCTTTTTGAGTCTTTTCACGTATTTTCACTGGTCAGTATCCTTGACCGGTTATATAACAAAGCATAAATATCACCGCACTTTTTCCCCAGTTGTAATATTTGAAGGGTGAAATTAATTCAGACAACCATAAAAAAAGCATTTTCGACTCCGATTTTATTATGTACTCACATCGATGCAGTACATTAGTCATTTTCTAGTTTGCAGCATATAAAGCACCTGCTTCTGTTGCAAATGGCTCGGTATTATTTAGTGGCACTTTAAAGTTTAATATATTACAAAGGGTAAGAATTATATCCTATGTTTTATATGAAAGACTTAATGGATGCAGAATTATTAAATATTATATTTTAAAAAAACAGCAAAAAAAATCACAAATTTGAATTTAAACTCAAATGTCTTTTATATTAAAATTTAGTTTAAATCAACGGATTAACAAAATCTGTTGTTTTAATAAATAGTTTGTACTAGTTCTTTAAAGTAACTAACAAGGTTTTATAATGACGTATTATAACCAAGATTTAATTAAAAAAAACTTGATTAAATAATGGTTCTAGCAAAAAGGCAAAAAAACAAAAAAAACTGAACTGGTCAACTGTTAACAAGCAATGTACCTTAAACGCAGTTGTTTAAAGAATATTAATTAGTCAGGTCTTAGTACCTATGCGCATGTGAATTGAAATTGTCACGATTGAACAAGCAGAGTGCGGGAAAGGTAGAAAGTAACTGACTAGTTTATTTTAGAAGTCAATTGTTTTTTTTTTATAAATATTTTTTATATCTTGTGCGTCATGGGATAATAAACTATAAAACATTTTGTTGCTCAAATAATTTTTGGGCATAGTAACGTCTTCCGGTTAGTAATTTTGCTCCAAATGTAGTTAAATTTTATATTTTTATATTTTTGTTTAACTTTAAATTTAATTCTTTGAATAATAGGCTCGGAGCTGGGACTTTATATTTCGACACTTTTGATCAAACAGCTAACAGCAAGTAGTTTACAAATTTACAATTTTAGAAATCTTTTCATGATCAATAAAGAGTAGTTCAGTTGAGTTTAAACGACATCAAATTTAGATAACTACGATCGGTTTTAGCAAGCTATTTAAATTTTTAAAATAACTAAAAATGTAAGTCGGTTTTTAGTTTATTTTTAGGTTTTAAAATACTGTGCGGCTGGTTTATACGCATAAATTAAAAAAAAAACTTAAATAATTACGCAAGCTTTTGCCTTATATTCGCTCAAAATCATGATTTTATTTGTAATATATTTTAGGTAACCAATATTATTAACATAATTAATAATTTATATAAGTTTTTAGTTTAATGTATATTTTACGTTGTTCCAGAAAACTAACAGCTTAATATTTAACGGAAATTTAGGTTACATATTTACCTGTTTTGATTTGTTTTTTTTTTTTGACACAACCGAAAATAATTCAAGACTTAGTTAAATTATTTTAGCAATTGTATTATCATTCATGTTACGTCCAGTTATTAAAATTTGTTTTTTTTTTATATAACATACTTATAGTCTAGTCAAAGCAGCTTTTTACTTCTAAAAAATTCTAAAAGTTTTAAAACTTTGTACACTGATTTATAGATACCTAGTAAAGAATATACTAAAAGTCCTGACAAATATGACACGAGCTCTAGCAAAAATCACAAAAAACAGAGCACTTTTTTGGGTTTTTTGTTAATATCTCAAGAATTGTAAGTTGGAGGTAAAAGTTAACTATATACACATTGAATGCTTTTAAAACTTGCAATAAAAATCATCATTTACATTTTTCTAGTATTCTTAGCGGTTACAGAGTTATAGAGCACTAATAATTGCGTTTTTTACAAAAAAAAGCTAGCACGGCACAATATGTAATTTATTGAAGATGCCAAAGCAAAAAAAAAATAAGTGTATGTTTTACCATTATTTTTTAGATACCTGTAAATTAATATTTGACAATGTTTTACTTAAAGTTTTGTGTTTATTGTGGGAAGGGGTTATACATTTGCAAGAAATGAGAATGAAGACTAAGGTTTTGCTGCGTCTTCTGTAGTTACTGGTATCAACCGGCTGGCTCAAACTTCCAACCTCACTGTTCTGGAAGAAGTTTATTTCCTAGCCCAACTTGGATTTAGTGGTAAACACAAAAAGCATGTTGCATTGCTGCTTTTTCTGTGGGCCACAGCACAGAGAAGTCTGATTTAGCATTTAAAACTGATTTAGTAATAGCTTTGTAACAATGCATGTTAAGGGAAGTTTGCTTGTCAGGTGCATTGTATCATGCTAAAAATATTTTGTTTCTAGCTTCAGCAATATTACATCATTAATACTTTGCAGTGTAGCTTGTTTCTTGAACAAATTAAAACAGACAAGTTTTCATTTTTGATATGTAGTGGAAATCGTATTACATCCGCTGAATGCATGCACAAAAAGTATGCAGTTTTTTATTCTCATGGTTTGCAATTGCTGATTCGAATATACCTTCCTTTCTACTCTGCTGTGGCTTGGTTTAACAAATAATATCTGTCTTTCAGATAAGGTTAAAGCCAAGAGAAACAATAAAATCAACTTCTTTGCTAACTATTGCTACTTTGTCACTAGTTTAAGATTTTATGACTCCTGTTATCCGCACAGGAGTCATAAAATCTTAAATCAATTTACCAGCGTTACTAGATTCTTGTTTTGATATAATTCCATGGTCGTGAAAAACAATTAGGAAGAATAAAATAAGTTTGAATTTATTGTGTTAATTAGAAAGAATATCCTCCTGTTTCACAGTAATTTGTGTTGTGTGTTCAAAGTTTATATCAACTGACCTCTTTAGCTTGTACCTTGATTCTATTCAGCTGTCTACGTACTGGATGGTGCTGCTGAATAGCCATCAAACGCAACGGTACAGCTTTTTCCGGCATAATACTTGAAAACATAAGCGACATAACATTGGCAAATTGTTGAGATTGAGGAAGAAAGGTAAAAGAGAGACCACACTAACACTAGAATTTGACGCGTAAGCTACGCATATCGTATACGCTATGTAAAGAAAGGGCAGGTAGTTGGTGGTGAAGAGAAGGACTGTCAAATTGAACAAAGGACCAAACAAAAAAGACCGGTTTCTTGGCTCGTAACAATACAATTTTTTTTTAAATTCTTTAAAGCCCTATAACTCAGTATCCGCTGTAAATACAAAAAAAATGTATCAGATCATTTTTATTGCAACATTGATCAGCTTTTATTATGTATATAGTTTTACCTCCTATCTACAATTCTTGAGATATTAACAAAAAACCAAAAAAAGTGCCTTGTTATCGGTCTTTACCGCTAAAGCTCGTGTCATATTTGTCAGGACTTTTAGTATATTCTTCATTAGGTAACTATAAATCAGTGTACAAGTTTTAAAAGTTTTGGAATTTTTTAAAGGTGAGATCAATATTTTAGCATATTTGACTAGACAACTATTTGCCACCTGTTATTGCCGTCACTAGCTCCATTGCGAGTAACAAAAGGTTGGTGCTCTCTATAGATGGCAGCTGTTAGCCAAAATACGCTGCGCCAAATTCAAGTCTTTTTTTGATAACAAAATTAATTGTTATTTATTCTTAAAAAAAAAAATTGGTAACAAATGTAAAATTGTATGGCGGACGATTACCACTGAATGTTTAAACATTTGTCATTTATATCATTACTATATTGTTGCTAAGGTTTAAGACGGAAATTGCGTCTTATTTATTTTTACGGGGTTGGCCATGTGCATTGTCTTTGAAAGTCTCAATATTACCTGAGATTATAAAATACGTCGTTTTGTATTTTCAGAGGCGTGATTTGCAGTGTTTGTTTTGTTTCTGTTTCTACTACTTAGTTTAACATTATTATTTACGTATGCAATCAAAATAATTATTAATTTTAATAAGAAATAAGTAAGTATAATGCATATAGTACATATATTTATAATCCAATAATTTAATTTATTAGATATAATGTCTAATTCTCAAGTCATTTAAACATGTAAGATGCGAAAAGGTTGTATCTAAGTATCCTCTTGAATACTCCTCATATAATATTTCTGTCCCGGTAACAGATATAAATGCTTTGAAGGAACAAGCACTCTGGCCCGTTAAAGTTTGTATAAACCTTTTTCTGTCTTGGCTGAAGAAAAAACCAGATGCATAAGTGATTTAGATGGTTTCTTAAACATTGCCCATATTAATGTGCAATCTATAACAAATAAAATAAATGTCATACAACTTTTTGCGGCTCGTGAAAATATAGATATTTTGTGTGTCACAGAACATTGGGCTATACACAATGATCTAGAAAATGTTTGTATATTAGGATATAAACTTGCTAATCAATTTTCTAGAAAAATTCATATTCACGGTGGTGTTGCTATTTATGTTAAAAATTATTTGAAATATAAAAATACAAATAAAACAAAAAAAATTTCAACAGAAAAGCATTTTGAGGTAAGTGGTATTATTATTACATTATCAAATTTAAAGATCAAAATTATATTATTGTACAGATCACCTCTTGGTGATGTAGAATTTTTTTATAATAAACTATTTTAAAAAATTTGTTCTGGCTACCCAACAGTCTTAACGATGCTAATCTAAAAAATATGTATAAAACTAAGAAACGTGAATATCGGAAAAATACTGCAGCATGTAAAAGAAGCTATTTCACTAACAAAATATTAAACTTGGAAAATAAAATAAAAACAACTTGGTCGTTAATAAATGAAACATTGGGTAAATCAAGTCAGAGTAGTAACATTATACTGCATAAATATGATTAAAAAATATTACATCTACAAATGATTCCAAATGAGTTTGTTGAGTATTTTTCTACTATTGCATCTTCTAATCTAAAGAAAAATTTTGGCAATTCTCTAGCTTGTGACTGTAAATATTGATAATTATACAATTTAATACTTGGTGTTTTAAAAATAAATTGATAATAAATAGTAGTAAAACTGAAGGTGTATTTTTTACAAAACGCAAAACTTTACCTGCTAGTTTTACTATTAAAGTAAATAACATTGTATATTCATTAAGTCAATCATGCAAATTTTTAGGACTAATTATTGATTCTAAGTTAATCAGGTCTAACAATATAAGTAACATAATTTTCAAATTAAATAAATCCTACTTTGCTATATTACAACTAAAACAACTAATATCTCCAAAGGCTCTTCTAAACATGTACTATGCGCTTGTGTATTCTCATATGTCCTACATGATTTTAATATGAAGACGTGCATCAGACTCTCATAAAGTATTTTTGTTACAAAAAAGAATAATTCGATTAATTTTCAATTTAAAATCAAGATTCATGTAAAGAAACCTTTATAAAAAACAAAATTTTAACTGAGCCGTCAATTTATATTTTTAAAACACTTTGCTATATTTTAACATCATTTATTACATTATCACAATACCATAACTATAATACCCGGCATGGATCGTTATTAACTGTAAATGTTCACAAAACACAATTATTTCATACTTCGTATTTCAATACAGGTATTAAATTATTTAACATGTTAAGTTCAGAAACTAAACAACTATGTTTTACTAAATTTAAAACTCTTATCAAACATTTCTTATTGTCAAGAGCTTTTAATACTGTTGAAGAATTTTTAAACTGTTCTAATGTAAATATATAAGTTATATTTATTAAATTGTAAATGTGTATATATGTTTATATTTTAGTTTAAATTGTAATTGTACATGTGCATATTTATAAATTACAACTGTATTTATTATACCATCTCATCCTAATATATATTAGACGTTTCATATCCATTATTATGTTTTATCTGTGTAAATTGTATAATTTGGCATACATGAATCAATTTATATTATTATACGAAATGATAACTTGCTTTTTATTCATAGGAGTGTTATGGAAGTTACTTAATAAACCGTTGGTCATCAAACCCCCTTCAAACAAGCCGTAAGACATCTGGGGCAAAGTAAAATAACTGTAAAACGCGCAATAAAGAAGATATTGCTAGATAGTAATTTTGTTATCGAGCAAAAACAACAATTTTTTTATTTTGAAATTTTTTTGTAGATTTTTTTTTGTTAATTAAACAAAATAAAAAAAACATAATTTTAACATTTTTGTAATTAATTATATTCTGTTTCAGAGAGCTGCAGTAGATTTTAGCGTCTTTGCTTGCTAACAATATACTTAGAAAACGTTAATAATAAAAAAAAATCTAAAGTAAAGTAACAAAAAAATCTTTAGCTAGCAGTATATATTTTGCTTACTTCTAGCAATGTGCGTAGAGAATAGCCCCGGATATTAATATTTACTCGAGTATTTACTATAATATTATTATAATACTATACCTATGTATATGCTTCGCCCATGCAAAGACAAAAACACGCCCCAAATAAATTTACACGTGGTTTTCTTCTATAGGATTTGCTGATATTTGCTAGAGCACTAAATGCAAACAACACGTTGAACTAAACTTTGACCCGCGCATTCAATTACTATTAATATTAATTTTGCAAATAACTTCAACAATTATTAACATATAGTTTTAAATTTTGGAATTGATACTTAAGTAATTGTTTTCTAGAGCATAAAACCTAAATAGATTTTATTGTAAATTTATTCATTTAGAAACAATAATAAAGTTTTAAGTAATTTTTTTTTCCAGAAATAACATATTTATGTTTTTCATTGTTCATTTTTATATACAAATTTTGTTTTTTGAATTTGTTATAAATAATACGTATTAAGAAAATTGCAAACTTCAAACTATTGTAAAAATTCTCAGCTCTTAAACTATCTCAGCGGATTATTTTCATATCAATCTGCAATTATGTTAGTAGTAAAAGAAGGTGCGCGCTAGGGCACCTCCCACCACTTTTTTCAAGGTCAAGGCCATTGCCATGGCCACGCCTCCTCAAGGCCATCACGCCCCTCCATGGTCAAGGCCATGGCCACGCCTCCTCAAGGTCATCACGCCCCTCCAAGGCCATGACCACACCCTTCCAAGGTCAACAGCACTTTTTTCAAGGCCAACCCCATTTTTCATGGTCACAAGTGTTCAATTTTACTTATATAATGTTACTCAGCTGCATTTTAACTATTGAATATAACTTCAGTTATAAAAGGTAGTAGTAGTAATGGATGTCATTAATTATTTTTATAAAATTAATATAAAATTAATATCTAAATTAATAAACATTAATGTAATTAAGAATGAAGATATAAATATTTTAAATCAAGTTCTTAAATTAATGAAGTGTGTATCCGGGTACTGGTGTATTTGTGGAGGATTTGCATCATATTTATTAAACCGAACAAATTCCTATAAAGATATTGATATATTTACAAACACAAAAGAAGCACATTTAGTTATACAATATGCAAAGAGTATAGGATTTAACTTTACACCAATTGAAACAGAATATTATTCTGGAGGAGATCAAATGAATAACTTTTATTTACAATGCAATGGACACATCGTATTCAATATAATAGTTAAAACAAATATGGAGTTTGGATCACATGAATCATTTTCAAATTCAATTATACGAGAATTTGATATGGGTATACGTATTAGGATTATTGAGAAACAATTCCAACCACTTTCCCTTCGTATGTTGTGTTTAGACAAAATTATTATGTGATTTTTGTGTGAAACACAATATTCTTGTAATCCGACCTCTTACAAACCAATCGGTTAGAACTCCTATAAGTTTTAAAGTAAATTTTATACTATTCAGTTCAACGTTAAGCATCACTACATCAATGTCTTTTGAAGAAGTTGCATATTTACCTCCTGTAGAGGTTCTTATTATAAACAATGGTGTAGAAATTCCAATGCTCCCCAATATTGCAACGGAATATTTTCAACAAAAAGCATACATTTTGCTTGGTATGATAAACGTGGATTTACAAGCCTACGAAGAAATTATTGTAGAATTTACTGATGAAGACTTGAACAATTTGGAACTAGACCCTAATCTTATTGTGTATAATCATAATTTAAAAATATTACGGTTAAAACTGTATGATGAGTGTTATAAAATCCACATTGTAATAATATTAGATGATTTTGAGAAAGATATATTAAATGAATATATTTAAGAATAAATAGTTTTATTTTTATTATTAGATCTATAAACCATATTGTAAAATGAAACGTGTACACTTTGTAGACAAAAACAAAATAAAATATATGTATGTTTGGAACTTTGCACATCAACAAGCTAGAAAAGGGGTTTGGATGCTTAAAGCAATAGATAGAAGTAGATTTGCACAACGTATTGAAAAAATAGATAAAATCATATCATCTGTTTTGGATGAAGGACACAGGAACAGAATTTACCTTGAACGATGTAGTGGTAGTGGAAAGTGTAATTAACGTTTTGATGGTGGGGGAATATAGATATAAATGAGCAGTATTACCTGAATTTCTAGAGTTTCAACCATGTGGGCTGCATACGCTGAGATGAACTTACCAACACCAACAGATTTAAAAAGTGCAATAGAAACTTTACATAATCGGTTTTACATTTTCTGTATGGATGCTTGTCGTGCCCAAAATCGACTTGATAGTTTTGAAAGTGATGAAGTTTATCAAATGAGAGAAACAAAGTATGGTTTGGGGATGAAGATTTGTTACGATTATCATCTCGGTATAATTTCATTAGAAGAGTTTTGTGAGCATTTATTAAAAATTGACATTTTATATGATTTTATCTATGATATAGAAGAGTTTTTACCAAACCACATAAAATGCAACATTCGTCAAAAAAATGAATTAACGCCAGTGGATTTATTTTCGTCAATTACTAGAGTAATGCATATATTAAAAAAACTTTCTGAAGATTGTGATCGAATGCGAAGAAGTATAGAAAATGAAGATTTGAAAATGGATTTAAGAAAAATTGATGATATGTATACACATGGAGTGGAATTGTGTCAAAAAGTTTTAGAACATCATATTACATTAAAACAATTTTGTCAAAAATTTGAAAAGTCCAATGTTTTATTTAAATATTTAAAAGAAATAAAAAAATTTCTTCCAGATGATATTTTAAATCAGCCCAACATGATAGAAGTGAACAATACAATTGAAAACATACATAAAAAACTTGAGAATTTATCCAAGGATGCTGGTCGGTTTAATAATAGGATTATACACCCATTGTTTGAACAAGATGTAAAAACTTTAATGAAAAAATATGAATATGGGATAAATACTTGCACAGATTTTTTAAATGAATTTATTTCATTGAATTGTCTATACACCAGATTTCAAGAAGTAGATGTATTATTTAATTTTGCTGCTGATATTAAACTTTACCTGTAATTTATGTATTGATGTTTTAATAAAAAATATATATTACAAAAAATGTTTTATTAATTCATTACAAAATCATTATACAATTGATAAACATTTGATAATGCACACATAGAGACATGTTTTGAGTGATATAAACATTTTGATTCCGTTAGAGTTAAAGCTGGATGTTCATCAAATTCTTGTATAGGTATTGTTGTAAATTTTTGTAAAAAAATAACTTTTTTTCTTCCCTTAACATAAATCGTATCATCTTTGATGTCTTGTAGTATATTTTTAAATTGATGTTGTGGTGTAAATCCTTGACTCCAATTGATGCAATGATGATTATTGATTAACCATATAGCTTGCTTTTTAAATTCTGCTTCCAATAAGTGGAATGGAAAGGGAGGTTTGAATACATAGTGGGCAATTTGAGTGCCATTAAAAATTGCCAATTCTTTCGGTGAAAACTCTTTAGAACCAATATTAAATCCTTGGACGTCAATAACTAACATTTTATTTTCAATTTAGAAAACTCTTTAAAAAGTTTATTTTTAAGAGAGTACAAATGAATTTGTTTTTTTAACCTCTTTAATTTTATCTTATGAATAATTAATCTTTTATTAAATTCTTTATCCATTTACAACTGTCTGACCGCTTTGGTGAATGGATTGTAACTGATCATCTTATCGTGAAGAATGAGGCATACAGCAGAAGTGTTGGCTTTTGTAGGTACACTTGTGTCAAATTCAATTCTAATTTCAACAGCATTTGATTGTAATGTTTCGTTTTGATTACTACAATCGATGAGTACTATTGGTGTTGTTTCCTTAAATTCCTTGCGATTAAAAAGAGGTTCAATTTCTTTGTGATAATAAGATTGTTGAAAATTTGCATACATTTCATATAATTGAGCAATTTGATTTGTTTTGAAATTTAAATTTAAATTATCATAAGGATATCTTTCAGAATTTAAATAAACTCGAAGATTTGTGAGTTTATTATCATCAAATTGACTCATATCCTTAAGTTTTTTGTTTTTACGATCAGTCTGTAACCCAAAAATTATATATCTTGGTGTTTCTAATTGAGTAGCTGTTTTCACAGCCCATGTATGTCTTGTTGTTTCTGGCAACGCAGGATATTCATGTAATTCCCAAGATCTGAAAGCTATAGATAAATCCTCATTTTTTCCTAACAATTTTGTCAATCTAAGTTGTTCAGCCAATCCTACAGAAATGTGAGGAACTTTTCAATTGATTTTATTAATTGCCACCTTAACAGCTTCGTCTTCAGTAGATACAAGTGCATCAAGATCGGTATTACTGCGTATTAAAACCAGTTCTTGTTTGGTATTTATTATAATTTTCTTATAATCCTCAGCAAAGCCTAATAACATTTTAAGTGGTATGCAAACATTGAAATTTCCATCCGTATCTACCATGTCATCTTGTTCTGTAGCAGTTTTTGAAAACCATCCAGCGTTTTGTAATTTTGATTAGAATTGAAGGATAAGTAACCTTTCAATGTTGATGTTAAACCAACATTTCTAGTAGAGTCAATAACAACACCATTTAATTCATAGCGAAGTTCACTAAATAAGTACGCAATACCGTTGTTAATAAACTTTGTTTTTTTTGGTTTCTTAGAATCATCAGCTTGCAATTTGCCTTCTATGTAAATGTAGCTTTCACTTGGCAATGTGTACATATCTTGTTGTTGAATCGGAATTCTGATTTCATCATTGTTGTTGAAACTTGTTGATGCATATGGTTGATGAGTGTGAAATTGAGAATTTGCGATTGAGTTGTCGATAAAGACATTTTCTTTAACATTAAATATACTCATTATTTAATATAATTTAAATCCTAAAGACTTTAAAAATATAATGTTTTCTGATGTTAATCTACTGCGTGCGGATTGTCTAATGATGGAATTAGTTGTTGTAGTCAAGTTATATTGTAAGTTTTTGTAACCATAATTACGCATACTATGATATTGCACTACCATATTTAAGAAATTTTTTTTAAATGAAGTCCTACTGTGATGGTCTCTCCTCTGAAATTGACTATATTTCCGTCTTGATCCACTATTTTAAGTGTTATGTTATTAATAGTTGATGTATTAATTGGTAAATATATAACCGTCTCAGGGGACTGTACAATTTTATAACCTGATGGTACCGTGGGAAAAAATTGAAACAATGTATGACCCAATCTTCCGTTTCTATAAGAGCTGGTTGTTATACTACAATCCACACATAAAGAATTTATTTTTAAAATATCTGTTGAAAAGTCTGATTCATTGGAAATATCTTTTGGTAAAATTCTTTTACTAAAACCCAACAATGTTCCAATTGAATTTTCTTTAGTAAAATCAATAGGTTTTGTATATTTTATATTAATGTATTATTATTTCCTCTAATTTTGATATCTTCGTCATGCTTTTGAAGTTGTTTTTGTAAATATGTGTTTAAATCAGTAATTTCATAAGATCCTACAGGAATTGTAATTTCTTTATTGTCACCATAGTAAAATTTGTTATTGCTTTCATCTATGTTTGCAATTGAATAAAATGATTCAAAATTTGTTAGGCCCAAGACAAAATTTTCATCTTGTTTTAAATATAAAGGTGGGTTGAAATCTGCCTCTAGGATTGAACTTTTGCCAGTAAAAGTAATATTATAAGACATACTCGTTTGACATCAAACATACGAATGATGGATTTTTCATAATGTATTTTCATATAAAAATATTAAACATAAATGTCCACAATTATAAGTGTTATACTTTTGAAAAGCATCATGATTATATAAAATATTCTTTTTACCATCTTTATAAAAATATCTTACTAATTCTAAAGGTGGTTTTAAATTACCAAAACTGTCAAAATATTTAATATTATTATCATTTCTAATATAAGCTACCCAATAAGAACCAATTTTTGATTTTGTTTCTAAATTTACAATACCACATTCTTTTGCATTCATTTTAGTTGGTAATTCATCTAGCATGTATACACCTCTAAAATATGGAATGTTTTGTTTTTTGCATATTTATACAAGTCAATATTGGTTAATGCTCTTTGTGGTAGCTTTCTTATTAGTTTTTTTTATAAGGATAAATGTAAAGACCGTGACCACGTTTATATGGTTTCACATATAAACCATCACCAATTTTATAACCCTCTTTGCTATTTACTTTGGATTTTAATACATCTTCTTCCACTTTGTTATGTCGTTGTTGTTCTTCTAGTTGTCTTTTTAATGCTCTTTTTTTTATTATAGCTTTTGCAATTCCGATAGCGCCAGAAACTATAGCTCCTAAGAAACCCCCGCTTTGTGGTATTTTAATAATCCTTGAAGGTATTTTTCTTTTTCTTATATATTTTGTTTTACGTTTACCACCTTTACCTAATTTAATTTTTGCTGACATTACATTAGACTTTGATTTTGAAATTTTTCTTTTTGAAGTTTTTTGACGTCTTAGACTCATACCTAATTTGGTTTTTACGCGCATAACACCAGACACACCTAGTGCAGCAAACTTTTCACCAAAACTAGCGTCAGGTGCTTTTAATCTTATTGCAGCTTGTCTGGCTAGTAATCTATCCGCTTCGTGTCGTTTAGAAATATCAGAATATTTTGAATATGCAATATCGTGTTGTTTGCAGTGATCGTCTAATACGTTTATACCTTTATCACCTCTTTTGAGTCTTTTTTCTAATTTTGTTCCTGGACCACAAAAATTGTATCCCGGAATATGAAATTCCCGTGTAGTTTTATTAATTAATTTGTTCAAATCCACGTCCGTTAATTTTTTTGGTACGTTTAGTCTTTCTTTTACGAGTTAACATAATATACTAAATAACAATACAGAATGTAGGTGTACTTATATATTCTATGAAGTATTGACAAATTGATCAGTTTAACTACAGATTTAGAAGCATAATGAGAGTTGTAAAACAAACTCAATCTTTACCAATTAACAATCAAGATGTAGATTGTTCTGAGAATACGTTTCAACGACATAGTGAGTTGCTTAGTGGTGGTTGTAAAAGAGGATTGATTATTGGTTGTTCTGGGTGTGGAAAAACAAATATTATAATTAGTTTACTTTTACATCCAAACGGTTTAAGATTTCAAAATGTTTATATTTACTCAAAAACATTACATCAATCAAAATATCAATATTTAAAAAAAGTTATTGAACCTATAAAGGGTATGGGTTATTTTGAATATGATAACAGTGATCAGATTTCATCACCACAAGAAACCAAAGAAAATTCAGTTTTTATTTTTGATGATGTTGTATGTTGCAATCAAAGCATAATGAGGGATTATTTTAGTTTTGGTCGACACAATAACATAGATTGCTTTTATATTTGTCAAACATACACTAAAATACCAAAACAACTTATAAGAGATAATGCTAATATATTGATTATATTTGAGCAAGATAATACCAATTTAAAACACATTTACGATGATCATGTAGGTGTAGATATGTCATACCAACAATTTAGAGATATTTGTTCCTATTGTTGGAAAGAGAAATATGGATTTTTAGTTATTGATAAAGAAAGTGAAATAAAATCTGGACGCTATAGAAAAGGATTTGATTCATTTATTTATTTATAAACAATATATAAATATATTGTATGTTTGAGTTCCAACAGTTTGCATCTACATGTAGTTTAATAAACATCATGGACAAGCAATTAGTCAAGCAGTTATTAAAAACTCGACGTATTATAAAAAAAAAAGTTTCAAGATTTAAAATCTGATTATGCACAGTCGCAGTCACATATGCGATCGGCCTATCAACCAATAACCAAACCAATAGAAGACCTTATTGCAAATCTCAAAGTTAAATTGGAACCAAAATTTGAAAAAATTGAGGAAACTGAAGAAATTAAAAATGAAACACCAAAAAAGAAAAAGTATGGTAGAAGGTCATCCCCTATTAAAATGGAAGAATTTGTAACACCAACTAATACTACCATTGATACAAGTATTCTTCCACAAGTTTACGAGCACACCCCTTCTACATCCAATACACAGCCAATAGTCGAAGACCTATATGTTGCTGATAATGATGATGATGATGATGATGATGATGATGATGATGATGATGATGATGAATATGCAAATGTTGAAGTCCAAACTAAAAAGATGAGTGATTTGGATAAATATGTAAAACAATTTTCCACATTACCTAAAGCCTACATTTACGACATGATATCTGATACAACGAGGGCTATGGATCACACATATGGAATAAGAGTGGTACCAACTGAAGATGGAGACAAACATAATTATGCTATTGGTAATGGAGTTGTTACCTTCAGAGGTGATGATGTAGTTATTAAAACAGTTATAAATGGGCAAACTTTTGAACGCATATATACAGGTACACCGGGTTTGTATGAGTTATTATTCAAGAAGGTACCAACAGGATTTAGGAGTGTGGATGTAACTAATTATATGGAAATTGTTAATAAAACAAATGCAGCAAAACATGGTTATATACCAACCGGTAAATTAATAGGAACTAAACGACCAAAATATAATAACATAATTGCACCTTTGCTTGATAGGCAAAAAGCAATTCCGGTTAGACTCACACCTCAATCATTTCGTACAGGTAAAGCACTACTTGAATACGACAATAAGCCATTTGAATTTATATATTGGGACAATCCTAATGAATTAGTTAATCGTCTGCGCCTTCTAATTTCTTCCCAAGCTGCTGGGCATACTGGACATAATAATGAAATTACTTCAATAATTGAAGAGTTGCGAGAAGCAAAAATTATTAAATAACGGTAACATAGATGTAAACTCTCATTAACTGATTGAGTTTTAAGAAATAAACATGACCATTGATAAATTTGGAAGAACACTATATTCGAAACATAACGATATCGACATAATACTTCAATCAACATCACCAAAAAAATACAGTTATACAATTACACTAAATTTTTTTAGTGATACAACGCTCAACAATAGATATCTTTTATATAATACTTTATCAAATTACATTTTTCCACACAAATCGGCTACAATTGTATCGGCTTTCATTAGTAATAATTCTCAAATAAGAATAAACGGTTTACCATTCTATGAGAATGCTTTACGTAATTTACCTTTAAAAAGGGGGGATACTATAGAATTTCCAGAACAATATGTTGGTGGAAATATGGTAACGTTATATGCTGAGTTAGTACTTAAATGTCCTGTGGAAGATGAATATAGTCCAGTTGTTGAAGAAAATGGTTAAGAATAAGATAACAAATGTTAAACAAGAAATTGTTGAAGAAATTCACAAACCAGCTCGTAAAAATTTCAAGCAAAGACATGTTATAGTAAAAGGTCTTAAAGATTTAATTCAAGCAGATTTAGTGGAAATGATACCCTATGCTAAATTCAATAAAGGATTTAGATATATTTTAGTAGTTTTTAATGTATTTTCAAAACTTGTTTGGGCATTTCCAGTAAAAAGAAAGACTGGAAAAGATGTTTCATCTGCCATAGAAAAGATATTTCTAATTAAAAAAAATGTTGTAAAAAATGTTCAAACAGATATGGGTACGGAATTTTACAATAAAGACTTTCAAACGTTAATGAAAAAATACAACATAAATCACTATAGCACATATTCAATTCAAAAGGCGTCCGTTGTAGAAAGAGTTAATCGAACTTTAAAAAATAACATGTGGAAACAGTTTAGTTTACAAGGAAATTATAAATGGTTAGATATTTTACCAGAAATTGTTAACAAATACAATAATACCAAACACAACACTATTGGTATGAAACCCATTAATGTTGACAATAAAACAGAAAAAGCTGTCTTACAAAATTCATACAATCATATAAAATTAGTTGACCCTAAAGCTAAGAAATTTCGTGTCGGTGACAACGTACGTATAAGTAAATATAGAAGTGAATTTGCTAAAGGATATACTCCTAACTGGTCAAATGAAATATTTACTATACATAAAATTCAATCAACATATCCAGTAACATATTTATTAATCGATCAAAGTAAACAAGAGATTAAGGGTGGTTTCTATGAATATGAACTACAGAAAGTAAAATATCCAGATATATATTTGGTTGAAAAAGTAATAAAAAAAAAGGAAATAAAGTATTTGTTAAGTGGTTAGGATTTGACTCATCACACAACTCTTGGATTTCAAAGAATAATGTCCAATAAACATCTTTTCCTATGTCTAGCATATAAAAGATTTCAAACGTACACAACCTTAGTGTTCGATAAAATGTCTTTGGATGATGGTGTTTCTCCTACAAGGTTTTCAATATTTGAAGAACGGTTGCTAACATTTAAGAATTGGGTTGGAGTTATAACACCCAAATCACTTGCCGAAGCTGGTTTTGTCTACTTACAACACATGGACCACGTTCGTTGCTTTTGCTGTGGAGTCAGTATTGTACGTTGGGAACCAACCGATACAGCTATGGGAGAACATATAAGATTGTCACCAAATTGTAAATTTGCGAAATTACTTAGCAAAGGAGAAGAAAAAAAAGAAGATCGAAAAAAGTTTAAGAAAACATCAGAACAGATTTATCATTTATTATTACTTAATGTATTACAACAATTACAAGAATAAATTTTTTTTTCTATTACTTATCTTTCCAAAATGATTCAAAATAATTAAATAAACTACATATTACAAAATTAAACATTTATTTATAAAACTAAAAATACAAAAAAAATATAAAATTAAACCTATAAATAAAAATATAATTTTTTTAATCTTTTGCTGCTGGTGGTGCTCCACGGGTCCTCAGTATAAAGTGGGGTATTGCCCAACTCATCTATTGCTGTTGTAGAAAGTGTATTGAGGAATCACAAAATAATTAAATAAACTGCATATTACAAAATTAAACATTTATTTTTAAAAGTATAAATACAAAAAAAATTAAATTAAACCTATAAAAAGTATAAAAACATAAAAATTCAAAATTACAAAATTATAAAATACAAAAAGAAATATAAAAATACAAAAATAATTACAAAATTAAACATTTATTTATAAAAGTAAAAATACAAAAAAAATAAATTAAACCTATAAAATATAAAAATATAAAAATACAAAAAAAATATAAAAATACAAAAATAAAAATATATAAAATTAAACCTATAAATACATATATAAAAATATAAAAACATTTTATTCATCTGCTGGTGGTGGTGGTGGTGAAAAATTTTCTGCTGCTGGTGGTGGTGTAGTGCTCCAGGGGTCCACGGGAGTACTTGACAACTCAGCAATCAATGTTTCTGGAAGTGGATTGTTTCCAACCAAAAACGAATCCAACTCCCATGAAGCCATTGGAAAATCGTCGAATTCATGCATCCCTACCAATCTTAAAATTTGTTCAGGGATGTACCTGACTGCCCTTGATAAAAATGGCCGGATCATCGGATACACACTCACTTGACTGACAAACTGCATCATGCAGAAATCTTCTTCCAGAAACTCGCGACAAAAAATTGTCGCAAGTTTAAATGTTTTTAGTTGGTTGTTGGTCCACTGCAACACATAAAAAAAACATATATGTTAAAAACAAATATAAACAAAAAAAAATCATAAATAAAGAAAATAAACAAAAAAAAGTAACAGTAAAATATACTTACATCGTTAGATAATTCTGGAATGAGGCTTCTCTCCTCTTCCCATAATGTAATTTTAATGTCTAAATAGTTGAGGAGATAACCAATCTCAGCAACAAATTGGGGGCTATCATTGAAGCACGGCATTTTTCTTTAACTGTTATGTTTAATTTGAACTTGCACTTGAACTTGCACTTGCACTGTTTGCAGATAAAATGCATACTGGTAGTGCAAGTATTTATACTATATCAATCCCACTATTTTTCTTAGTAGTGGGGAAAACAAAGTTGATGACCATGAACAAGTGCAGATGTGCAGTTCAAGGTCACAACATATATTTTACGCACAAAAAAAAAAAAAAAAAAAAAAAAAAATGCAGTCACAAATTTATTAAAACAAAATTACAAATTATCAATTGCTTCGGAAATAATTTCATTTGCATTAATAGATAATTTACGCTTTTTAACATCTTGCTCCCGGCGGGGGGGTCCAGGGGGGGCAGAGCCCCTCCTGGTCCGGGGCGGCGGGGGTGGCAGGGGGTGGGGGCGGCAAGGGGCATGGACTGTGAGTTGGGGAAGGGGGCTGTGAGTTGGCGGCTGGGGGCAAGGTGGTGTTTTACAAGGTGATCTAGTCTGCAAATGCATGAAATTAAAACCACATTCCAATACTTTTTTTTATTTATTGCTTTACTACCTATCTGTATAAAGGCGAAACCACATTCCAATACTTTTTTATTTCTTATTTTACTTGTATAAAACCGTGTGTATTTTCAATCTTTAAGATAGTTGCAAAATGAATTCTCAAGAAGCACCTAACTCCATCTTACGGGGATTGTTAGAAACTCTGTTGAGGCGCGATGGGTGCGACTACGAGTTGAACGTTGATAATCAACCTCAACTTTATGAATTCTTTTTCGGGCCACCCCCTTTGCCTGAAATTTTAAATATTTCAAGTGCTGTAACTGTTAACAGCAATTTAACAAATATAGTTTTAACCCCGTGTCCACAAAGTATAGTGAGTGTGTGCATGGATCAAGAAGCCATCAATCCATCATCTATTCTTTAAGAGGGATTAATGGATTGTTCATATAGTGTTGACAGCATTATTATGAATGTCATTAATCCCAATGACGGTTCTTCTTCCCGTGCCTCAACAACAACATCAAATGACAATTTCATGTGTGATAGTGATGATAGTGAGAATTACAGCAATTTTGAAAATGGAGTTAAACGTTGTTCAACTCCATATCAAGGGGACAACATCTACGGCACGACTAGTTCTTGGTGCGGTAGTGATTTTTCAAACAATAAACTTAAGTGTAGTGAGTCTCTCCTCGCGATTACTATAGACAGTTCTTCGTGTAGTGACTCGGAGATTATCCCCGAAGTCATATTAATTAACAATTCCTCGTGTGGAAGTGACTTTCCTCCAAATAAATTAATGTGTAGTGAGTCGGAGATTCCCCCCCCCCAAATTTAAATCCAAATACTATCGATTTGGATCTAAGTATGGGTTCTATTGAACAATTTAATCTAAGTGAAAGTTTCAATACTTCTTTAATAGACAATGCAATGGACACAGCTATAGTGCGTGCGGTTAGTGATATTGATCGAGAAATGCATGCTCTCGAAAATTCAATAGACAACCGAATAAATAGATTGCAAGAACTATCCGATTTGAAAGCGCGATTAATTAAAAAGTAGTTATTTATAGTAACCCCCCCCCTCTTCCATCAACCCTTTCCATTATTTCCTATCATTCCTGACAATGTGCTGACACCTCCCCGTGGAATTGTTGGGTAACGCCAAGATCAGCTTCCTTTAAATAAAATTTTTCGAAGAAAATAGAAACATTCAGTGTGCATCTTTCAAACATAATACACATCATGAACTGCTCTACGTGTAATAAATTATACAAAAGTGAAAGGTCGCTAAAAAGACACTATAAAGAGAGTTGTGGTTTAAACAATGATTCACCTCCGAGCAAACAACAAAAAACAAATCCAGGTAAGTTTATTTTTTTAATAATTTTTAAATCTATTAAGTTATAATATTTTTCAGATAAGTTTTGCAATGATTGTAAAACTATCATTCCGTCACGTTCATACAACAGTCATCTAGCTTTCACCATAAGAAGAATTGTTGTCTGGCTATAGATGATGGTGTAGAGTTAATAACAACTGCATTTAAAAGCAGAATTGTTACATATAGAGTCAAATCAAACCGCGACTATTTAAATTTAACTGATTTTATGAATGAAATTAAAGATAAAGTAAATAAATTAACAAACAAAGTTGTAAATAAATTTTGTGCTGTTAAAATAAGTTTTGAATTATTTGGTATGTACACAATTAGTGAAAAAGAATTATTTGAAATAAAATCGTTCAATACTGCTAACAAAGTTGCAACTATCTCTACATCATTTGAAGAGTTGTATGATACTTTTAGACAAATTATCGACACAAAAATGTCTGAATTTCAAGAACGTGATTCAGGTAAGTGCTAAGTTGTAAGTTATATATTATTTAACTTAATAAATATATTATTATAGGTTGGGCGTTAGAAAAAATACTGTTTTTAGAAGTCAACTTCAACAAGTATAATCCTCTCCGTGCTTCATCATACATTCCACTGCCTACAGAAATTAAAAGAAAGCAAGCAATTATAAACATTCAAAATGAAGATGATTGCTGTTTTGCATGGAGTGTTGTTGCAGCAGTACGCCAACCGACTGGAAACCCCAGTAAAACTTCATTATATGAACATTATAGTGAGGTATTTAATTTTAATGATATAAATTTTCCAATTAAGTTAAGTGATATCGAAAAATTTGAAAAAAGTAATAATGTGTCAATTAATGTTTATGGTTTAGAGTATTACTTTAAAGATGGAATCAGGAAATATGAAATTGTTGGTCCTATGCATTACACAAAATTAAAAAAACCTATTCACATAAATTTGCTATTATTCAGTGATGATGATGGTATTAATCACTACTGCTACATTAAAAACTTATCTAAATTAGTTTCAACTCAAATTTCTAATCATCATCAAGCAAAACACTTTTGTAATGGATGTCTACAATACTTTAAAACTAATTTTAAATTATTAAGACATTTAGAAAATGATTGCAATTACTTGTATACACAAATTCCTTGCACGGAAACAAAAATTAATAAATTTGGAAAATCAGTGCCAGAAAATATATTAGAATTTGAAAATTTCCAAAAACAATTATCGGTACCATTTGTTGTTTACGCTGACTTTGAATGTGCTTTAAAACCAATGTTAACTTGCTCTCCTGATCCAACAAAGTCTTTCAGTACTAAAACATATGAACATGAACCATATTCTTTTGCATACTATATTAAATGTAATTATGATGATTCATTATTAAAATTAGAAATTTATCGTGGTCCCAACCCCGAACTAATATTTATTGAGAAATTAGAAACTGATTTAAAAAATATATATCACAAACATTTGAAACCAATAAAGTTGATGATAATGACGATGCAAGATAAAAATGAATATCTAAATTCAACAGTTTGTCATATTTGTGATACAACCTTTTCTGATAAAGATATAAAAGTAAGAGATCATTGTCATTTGACCGTAAAATTCAGAGGTGCCGCTCACTCCAACTGTAATTTACAATATAAAAATCCAAATCATATACCTATATTTTTTCACAATTTAAATTATGACTCTCATTTGTTTATTAGAAATTTGGCTTTAAATAATGAAAAAATTAATGTTATTGCACAAACAAAAGAAAAATATATATCCTTTACAAAACAAGTTCTGGTTGATGTAATTATTAAAGAAAACGTACACATTCAAATGAGGTTCTTAGACTCTTTTAAATTTATGCCACAATCATTAGAAAAATTATCAAAAAATTTAAGTCCTCAAGAATGTATTGAAGTAAAAAAATATTTTAAAGATTCAAAACAATTCAATTTTATAAGACAAAAAGGTGTATTTCCTTACTCCTACATTGATAATTGTTTAAAATTAAATGAAAGAAAACTGCCTGCAATTGAAGAATTTTATGATAAATTAAGAGAAGAAAATATTTCGATAGAAGATTACCAACAAGCTTGTGATGTATGGGATTTATTCAAATGTCAAACTATTGGTGATTATGCTGACATATATTTAAAATCAGATGTTCTAATTTTAGCAGACGTTTTTGAAAATTTTCGTAAAATTTGTTTGAAAAATTATAAACTAGACCCGGCACATTACTTTACTGCCCCTGGTTTAAGTTGGGATGCTATGCTAAAATTTACCAAGGTAAAATTAGAACTACTAACTGACATTGATATGTTACATTTTTTCAAAAAGGGTATCCGTGGTGGTGTTAGTACATGTGTTGGTAGACAAGCTGAAGCAAACAACAAATTTTTACCAAACTATGATCCCACTAAACTAATCTCATTTTTAATGTACCTTGATGCAACTAATTTATATGGTGGTTCTATGTCTGAATATTTACCCGAAAAAGTTTTTAATTGGTTAACACCTGAAGAAATAGAACAGTTAAATGTATTTGATATATCTGATACATCCGATATAGGTTATGTTTTGGAAGTTGACTTAGAATATCCATCTGAATTACATGATACTCATAATGATTTTCCATTTTGTCCAGAAAACATAATTCCACCAAACAGTAAATTTGCAAAATTGATTCCAAATTTATATGATAAAAATAAATACATTATTCATTACAGAAACTTAAAGCAATGTTTAAATAATGGTTTAAAATTGAAAAAAATTCATCGTGTTATTCAATTCAAACAATCACATTGGCTTAAAGGATATATTGATTTAAATACTAAGATGCGAAATGCATCAAAAAATGATTTTGAGAAATTATTCTTTAAACTTATGAACAATAGCGTATTTGAGAAAACAATGGAAAATTTAGACAATCGAATTGATATAAAACTTGTTAGCCATTGGAGTAAGTTAGGTAAACAATTCGGAGCAGAAGTATTTATAGCCAAACCAAATTTTAAAAATTGTTCAATATTTTCGGAAAATTTAGTTGCAATTCAGATGAATAAAGTAAAAGTGTATTATAATAAACCAATACATGTTGGATTTTCTATATTAGATTTATCAAAGACAGTTATGTATGATTTTTATTATAACTATTTAAAACCAATGTATAATGAAAACGTGTCATTATTATATACGGATACCGATTCACTAATATTAGATGTAAAAACTGATAATTTTTATGATGATATGAAACAAAATTTAAATTATTTTGACACATCCAATTACAAGGATGGTAATATTCATGACATACAAAGAAATAAATCTATTTTGGGTAAAATGAAAGATGAATATGTTGGTGAACCTATTCAAAGTTTCTATGGTACCGGAGCAAAGGCATATTGTGTGGTAACACCGACATCAGTAACAAAAAAAGCAAAAGGGGTTAAAAAGTGTGCTATTGATAAACAATTAACGGTGCATGATTTCCAAAATATTCTAAAAGGTAATAACAAGTTATGTAGAATGTTTATTTTTCGGTCACATTTACACAATATGTACACTGAATTAAAAAATAAAGTAGCATTGACCAACTTTGATGATAAAAGATATATAATTCCTGATTCCATGAAAACATTAGCTTGGGGGCATAAATTATTAGATAGTGACCCCTGGAAACAAAATATTGATATGTTTTTTGAAGTAGCAGAAGAAATTGAAAAAGAAGAATCTGAACAAAATGTAGAGACATTATTTAGTGTAAATAATAAATCACTTTGGCAAAGTAATATAGATCTATTATGGAAAGTGGTTGAAAATGAAGCACTCGTAACTTTTTAAAAATATTTATTAATAAGTAATATATTTAGTGTACATTTTATTTGTAATAAAATATAATATATAAGTAAGAAACAATGTTAGAATAATAATTGATAATATGTTAACAAAATTGTACAATGTTGAATTATTAAAACTAATGGTATTTTGAAAACTTGCTGTTATGTTTGTATTATTTTTTTAACCTATAAATGATGTTGTATCCTAAATGGTTGTTGGCATTTATTGAGGTTTTGCATGTTTTTGGATGGTAAATATAGTCCATATCCATTTGTTTCCATGTTGAATTTTTAATTGAAATATAACATTCGTTTGTATTTTTTGGTTTTGACACATACAATGTGATGTTTAAAATTGTAGAGAGTAAAATAAAAGTTGATACATTCATGGCGACGGCAAAAGATACAATAATCAATGTTGTTGTGTAACATTATATAAGTAAATGTTTTAGCCTGAGAATCAAATTGATTTAAAAAAAAAGTGGTGACTATGACAGGTGTAGCTTTAGAAAAGTGGTATTGAAGAAGTGTGCCAAGTTGGCCTTGGAAGGGTGTGGCCATGACCTTGAGAAAGCGTGGTCATGGCCTTGACCTTGGAGGGGCGTGATGGTCTTGAGGAAGCGTGGCCATGGCCTTGACCTTGGAGGGGCGTGATGACCTTGAGGAAGCATGGCCTTGACCATGGAGGGGTGTAATGGCCTTGACCTTGGAGAGGGCGTGATGGCCTTGACCATGGAGGGGCGTGAAAGCCTTGAGGAGGCGTGGCCATGGCAATGACCTTGACCTTGAAAAAAGTGGTGGGAGGTGCCCTAGCGCGCACCTTCTTTTACTACTTATGTTTGTAATATATACCCTAAGTAGCTTATAACACATCAGTACTTAAGGTTAAAAATATATGAATATACGATATTTTCACCTTTAAATATTACTTTAGGTTCCACGTGTATTATACAAACATAATTGGTTGGCAGTACGGCAGAGAGGGCATGTACAAATACCAGCGCTAACAAAAGTTAAGCAACGGCCGCTCTGGTCACTACTTGGATGGGTGAACCCTAAATGATGCTGAGCGTAGCGTTCTTCCCAATATGGGTCCGTTACCTCATATAAGCATCCATACATGTCTTCTCTGTGGCTCGGTGTGTCCGACACCTCGACACCTAACGGTATTAAGAGGTTATTGAATATATATATATATATATATATATAATTGGTTGGTAATAAAATAATCCGCTGAAATAATTTAATCCCTTGTCATAAAGACACTATATCTATAGGTATACTATATATTTTAAGCTTTTACACTAATGGGACAAATGAAATCAATATTAAATTTAATTAAATGGTTTTGGGCATACCACAAGTGTTTATTTTGTGTGCATTTAAATTAGGTAGTCGTAAGCACTACTAATAGTCAGTGGCGTAGCTAAGATTAGAAAATATTGAAAGAAGTCTTTTAGAGACGGTTTTGTAGGTTTGTAGAACGATTATGTAGTTAAAAGATTAACGGTTGCGCTGTACGTATGTACACATGTGTTTTTGTTTGCATTTTTTTTAGTTTCAAATAATGTTCAAAACTTTCTTTTTTTTCAAATTTTGATTGTTTAATACTTGGAAATGGCTCACTGAAAAATCTGAAAAAATTCACATAATCAAGATTCATGTAGAGGAAGGCATTTTCAGTGGTTTGAGCAAAACCAAATTTTTATTCCGTACACTTGACTCATACATTGCCGTATATAATAAATATACATTATTCTCGTGTTGCACCGGTTTTGCAAATAACATATAAATGTAATTTAACACATTTAACTGCCACAAAATAATAAGTTTTAATAAACGTTTATTAAAATCATCAATTTTAACTAATTTTGGTTTATTTTTTTGTTTATCTGGAAATGTAAATAAAGTGCTTTGATCTAAAAACTTTAAATAATGATTTAAGTTTTTAAGTTTAATAACCGTTGTTAATTATTTATTTTGTTTCATTGAGCGTATCGTACAAATTGATACACGCAGCAACTATGCGTTAATGTACCTTATTAATGGAGATTAGAAAATCACCCACAGCAGCCTCTGTTGTAATAAAGGTAATTAAATTGCTTATTAGATCCCGCGCTTGGCTTTTAAGGCACGTCTGAATAATTTGCTAATAAATTCTAAGTGTTGTAGCATGTACATAAATAGATAGTATTGTTCCTGCATTTTATGCTAGTTTTTGGTTTGATTTTGCATGCAAATTATCTATCTTACTATTAGTGTTGTTTAGCGATCTCTCTACTTTTTTGCATATTTAGAAGTGACTGGTCACAGTGTGTTTCGTTTACTTTATTGAAATCACTTTGTTGCAAGTTATAGTACAATACAAAGTTTTATTTAGCATGTATTAAATTAAGTAAATAACCGCCAACTTTTGTAACCAATCGGCTCGTTATGTTTAACTTAAAAAAAAAGAATGATTTATGTAGTGGTAGATGAAAGCTTTACACTGTGCTACGGTTGAAACTCGATAGTATTTTTTGTGTTAGCGAAAGTCTTTCATTTTCATTTATAAAACTTTGTCACTCAATTAGCTTTGACGACTGATCAGTTTGTGATGTATCGTCTCATATGTGGCTTTGTAGTAGATGGAAACATTAAATAATGAAGTTGACGGAGTTTATATTATTAGATTCTAAATATCTAACTAACATTTGTAAAGTAAATGTTCGGAAAGTAGCCAGAGTTTTAAGAAAATTTTTATTTTTTTATTTATAAGACCATTTTAAACATCATTACTAGAACATTAAATGCTTGCAAGAAGAGACAATACTTTGCATATTAAAGTTAAGGATAAAATGAAAAACAATAAAATGCAGATTTTAGTAGAAGCATTTATATTCATGAAGGCGTTTGTATTTTAGCTAGAGATAAAGTAAATATTTAAAAAAATGATTTTTGTAATTATTGTCATAAAAGAAATTAAAAAAAATATAATAATATAATTATTACTAGTGACTTTAATGTAGATTGCTTTTAGCCTAGCTACAGAAAATATTTATTGTTTGATATTCTGAATTCTTTCATTTTAAAATTAATAAATGTTGGTCCCACTAGAATATTTACAAATGCAAATAATTCTACAAGTATAACTGGTATTGATTATATGCTAACTGTTTGAGCTGCAAAACTCTTTATTAGGTAATCATCTCTCACTAATATTACAAATTAAAATAATATTAACTTCATGCCAGATAGCAATAAATGTCACAAGACGTAAATTCAATCTGGAAGGGTTTTTGTACTATGTATCAAACCAAATATATTATGTAACATTATTGATATAAATAATAAATTTTCACAATTCATAAATACCTTTGAAAACTTATTAGATATAAACTGTGTTATTATAACAATAAAACATAAAACTTGTAAACCAACAAAGTGGTTAGATAATACATTACTTAGGAATGCTAAAAATTTAGAAAATCTCTTTTGGCTATCATTTACTCTGAATGACCAACAATTAATAAAGAACTTTAAATCGCAAAAACAACTTCATGACACAAATATTTCAAATATCAAAAGACTATTATTCAAATAAAATACATAACTCAGATAACAAGATAAAAGAAACTTAGAAAATAGTCAAAGAACTTACAAATTCCAACATATCAGCCAAATCAAAACAAATAATAAAATTAAAAGTAGATGGTAAATTAGTAGAGGATGATATGTTCATAGCTAAAACGGTTGCTAATTATTTTTTAAATCTAACTGAAGAAAAAATTAGTAGTCATTTTGATAAATTTTCAAAACAAATTTGCACTACTTCAAAGTTAACATGTAACACATTTTTTATAGAATCAATATCAGAGAAAGAAATTTTAAATACAATAGCTGGGTTTAAAAATAAAACGTATTAAACGTTTTGTTCAATACTGCAATTGATAGCGGTATTTATCCGCAGATCAGAGACAGCGGAATTACTCATCTACTCAAAAAAAGAGACCTTTTGATATCATCCAACTATAGATTTATTGCAATAGTAAGTACTGTATCAAACATATTTGAAAAATTTATCTGTAAAAAAATTGTGAATTTCATTAAAAATTATTAAATTTTACATGTATACAGAAAAAACAAATCAGTAGAAACAGCTGCTGTCTTAATCTCAGAATATGTAATATGTTGATATTTTTAATATTGACTTTCTCATACAAAAATTAAATAATATTGACTTTAGAAGAAACTTTTTAAAATTAATTGAGTCTTATTTAAATAATCAAAAAATAAAAGTCAAAATAAATGATTGCATTTATAATGAGAAAAATGTTAAATTTGTAGTGCCACTAGAACCAGTCTGTAAGCTTCTTTTGTTTCTGCTTTTTGTTAGCAATTTACCACACATATTTAACGACTGTAAATTAATTATGTATGCAGATGATATTTCAATTGCAGTTAGTGCTAAAAGTTTAAATGAATTGAACTTGAAATCAGAAAATGTAATTAACAAATTATGCAGTTGGTGTAAAAGAAATATGTTAATATTAAATAGAGCAAAAACAATATTTATGTATTTAAGCAATGGGCGTTTAATACCAAATAATTATAAACTTACAATAAATAGTATTGATTATGAATTTTCAACTTCAACTAAATTTTTATAGATATTTTTTGATTCTGACTTAGGATGGTCTTTACATATTGACACTCTCTGTAACTAATTAAATAAATCATTTTTTGCAATATTACAACTGAAAAACGTACTAAACATAAAAACACTAATAGAAATCTATTACGCTCTGGTACATTTGCATTTGGAAGAATTTATCTAAATGTCAACAAAAATGAATTATTTGTCTAATGTTTAATCAAGATGTGAGCAGCTTCTGTAGATCGTTATTATATGCAAGAATTGAGATACCACCAGCTAACTGAATTGCAGCAGATCTTGTCTTTAAAACTCTTTGACCTTTAAATGAGAACTATTCAAATCAATAAACACACCAACTAAATGTAAACTTAAGAAAATGTGATCTAACAACACCTATATACAATTTTTTGAAAATATCTTGAAACTGGATTGATTTAACAAAAATTTGCAGTTGTCTAGAAAAATTGCAGAAAGAAACTAAAGATGTACAACTCTTAAAACATTGTGAATCAACCATTGCTAAAATGAGTATTCATAGAACTTGAATTACTTTACCTACATCAACGATTGGTCTAGAAAAAGCTGCGCGTCTTAAGACAGCAACTCTTTTGATATGATTATTCATGCAACGTGTTACTTGTACTAATTTAAGGTCAAGTAGCAACAATCAACAAATAAGCAACCTTTTTGAGAATGATTAAGCAGTATGTAAGGGTCCAGAAATCTAATCTCCTAAGAAACGTGGTTTCAGGTCTTGAGGTCACAAGTTGTGCATATCTAATGATTACATGCGGTTATAATAGCATGCTTATCATATTAGTTACTGCACTAATGACAGTGATATAATTTTAGTTTTACAAAAATTTTGTACTTGCAACAATTGAATGATTACTTAGATAGTATGCAATTGACCAACTGAGTCATCAATGAGATTACTAGTAATAAATAATACTGCACTGTTGATATTGGTACTAATGTCACCAACAGTACCACAAAAAAGCTAACTTAACTTAGATTGTTGATTAATTTATAGAGCAATGCAGTGCAATTTTTTTGAAATTCCTCAAAGCACCACCAAAGATAAAATGGTATTATAAAGATAAATACTGTTGGTAAATATAGGAACAAATAATTGTGCTATGGCAATTGCTAAAAAATACCAATGATGATTAGAAATGAAGTAAGTGAATAGAAGATACTGCAGTTGAAGCTAGCCTAATAATAGGCAGCATCCGGAGACCCAATGTGCCAAACCTTTCAATTCTTGTAAATAAAGCTACAGCCTACAATTATGCATTGTCTTAACTAATGACTCACTATGACAAGTAGTAGTTTGGAGACACATTCTGAAAAGTGCTCATTTGATAAAAAGGACTGTGATGTTGCATACTTTTCAGATTAATATGGAGCTAAAAGTCAATCATCGATATCTATAGCAGAAACAATTTTAAAGATACACTGCTACCAATTTTTCATATTTGTTCTTAGCTAAATGGAGCCTATAAAACCTATAAAAAACTAATGATTTAAAGTTATTTTTGATTTATCAAGATTTGGTATAATAACAACTCTTTTGATTGATTGATACATAGCTAAACTACTCACACATGCTCAGATATTTTTTTCAAATAATGATTAAAAGCAACAACTTACGCACAAAAACAATTTTTGAAATTTCCGATGTTGCTGCTTTAAGTTTCCAGATTCGTAATCACGTAGCTAAAAGGAACCACCCATTGAACCTAATGAAATTATTGCATATGAATATAAATATAAATATGAATATGAATATGAATATGAATATGAATATGAATATGAATATGAATATGAATATGAATATGAATATGAATATGAATATGAATATGAATATGAATATGAATATGAATATGAATATGAATATGAATATGAATATGAATATGAATATGAATATGAATATGAATATGAATATGAATATGAATATGAATATGAATATGAATATGAATATGAATATGAATATGAATATGAATATGAATATGAATATGAATATGAATATGAATATGAATATGAATATGAATATGAATATGAATATGAATATGAATATGAATATGAATATGAATATGAATATGAATATGAATATGAATATGAATATGAATATGAATATGAATATGAATATGAATATGAATATAAATATGAATATGAATATGAATATGAATATGAATATGAATATGAATATGAATATGAATATGAATATGAATATGAATATAAATATGAATATGAATATGAATATGAATATGAATATGAATATGAATATGAATATGAATATGAATATGAATATGAATATGAATATGAATATGAATATGAATATGAATATGAATATGAATATGAATATGAATATGAATATGAATATGAATATGAATATGAATATGAATATGAATATGAATATGAATATGAATATGAATATGAATATGAATATGAATATGAATATGAATATGAATATGAATATGAATATGAATATGAATATGAATATGAATATGAATATGAATATGAATATGAATATGAATATGAATATGAATATGAATATGAATATGAATATGAATATGAATATGAATATGAATATGAATATGAATATGAATATGAATATGAATATGAATATGAATATGAATATGAATATGAATATGAATATGATTATGAATATGAATATGAATATGAATATGAATATGAATATGAATATGAATATGAATATGAATATGAATATGAATATGAATATGAATATGAATATGAATATGAATATGAATATGAATATGAATATGAATATGAATATGAATATGAATATGAATATGAATATGAATATGAATATGAATATGAATATGAATATGAATATGAATATGAATATGAATATGAATATGAATATGAATATGAATATGAATATGAATATGAATATGAATATGAATATGAATATGAATATGAATATGAATATGAATATGAATATGAATATGAATATGAATATGAATATGAATATGAATATGAATATGAATATGAATATGAATATGAATATGAATATGAATATGAATATGAATATGAATATGAATATGAATATGAATATGAATATGAATATGAATATGAATATGAATATGAATATGAATATGAATATGAATATGAATATGAATATGAATATGAATATGAATATGAATATGAATATGAATATGAATATGAATATGAATATGAATATGAATATGAATATGAATATGAATATGAATATGAATATGAATATGAATATGAATATGAATATGAATATGAATATGAATATGAATATGAATATGAATATGAATATGAATTATTCTTCTTCAACCTGTATTTGTCCACTGCTGAACGTAGGCCTTCTTCAAACAATTCCATTGATTTCGGTCTTGTGCAATTTGTTACCACTGCTTTCCAGCAGTCTCCTTGACGTCGTCCACCCATCTTTTTTGTGGTTCTCCTTTATTGCAGGTGGTTATCCTTGGTCTCCAATTTAGCAACCTGTGCGTCTATTTTTTGTTGTTATCTCTTGCTACATAGCAAACCCAGCTCCATTTACCCTCAGCTACCCGTTTGATTATGTCTTTTACTCCGATGCTTCTTCTTATATCTATGTTTCCTTCGCCTCTCTCTTAGACTTACACCTAGCATACTGCGTTCCATTGCTAGCTGGCAGGTTTGTAATCTGTGAATGAATGAATATGAGTATGAATATGATAATGAATATAAATATAAATATGAATATGAATATAACTGTCGGCACGAGCTTGCCGGTCATGGCAAACGATAAATGTGCTAAATGTGCAAACACAGATAAAGATAAAACAATTTGTGATAAGTGTTTTTTTTAAACCGTATCATCAAGCATGTTTTAGAAGTGAATGACATATAAACAAATGTGGCAGTGATTTTAATAAATTGTTAACAAGTGAAACGTCCGAAGAAAAAGAGGTTAGGAATAACAAAACAGAAGATCAACCTATTATGTTTTCGATGGAGCTTATTAACACCGATTCTAATGAAATAGATAATAATCAAAGTCATTATAGACTTCTTAGTCAAGAAATCAAATACTTATTATTGTTACTTGATTGCAAAGATAAATTAAAATCTGAACAACAAGACAACATAAAACATCTTAAATTTAAAATTAATTGCTTAGAAAGTAATAATGCTAACAATGTAGCTACAGATCTTAGTGTTATAATAAATTTGCAAAATATTAATGAAACAGTTAATTATACTCATAAAATGTCACAAATAGTGACATCTAACGCTGCAGAGTCAGACACCAGCAAACCATCTACCGGTAACAATCAAAGAAATCTACAACAATCCACAGCGCATACGCAGTCTCTCAAACTAAATTAAAGAATCCATTAAACGTAAGTACTTTTCTTACTGTATCAAAAAGAAACCTTGAGCATAAAAATACTGAAAAACTACCGCATATAAATAATGATAACGTTTCATCAATTGTAAATACTGACAAAGATAAATCTTTTACGTTAGTAAAAAATAAAAACAAAAAAGGATATGCAAACAAAAATAAAAATATTATTATTGACACAGGTCAGTCATTTAATGCACAAAAAAAAGAAAAGCATGGATATTTGCAAAAAGGTTCAATTCAAATGTAACATTAGATAATATGAAACAGCATTTAGAGACAGTCTTAAAGCATAAAAACTTTATATGCGAAAAATTTACAATCAACGGATCTTATCCTGCTTTCAAAATTGGAGTAAATTTTAGTGATCAGAAGATACTTACTGATGCAAAATCGTGGCCTACTGAAATTGAAATCAACAGGTATATTTTTATGCGAGCCAGCCGAGAAGAAAATAATACCTAATACTTTATTAAACATATATTTTTTTTAAATATCCAAGCTATACGGAATAAAGTAAACGTGCTCGAAGCACTTTTATTAGATCAAGATGAACAATTTAATATTTTAGGTATAGGCAAACATTGGTTAAAAAAGGATGAAATCAGTTGTTTTAATATTAATAAGTTTATAGTAGCATCACACTTTACACAAACAAAATATGAACGTGGGGGTGTAATGCAAATGATAAATCCAAGCTCATTGGAATGTATAGCACTTGACAATTTAAATAAATTGTCTTTAGAAAAAGATTGTGAAATATCTGCTACTTTATTACCTTTGCATAATTTAATTGTTATAACTGTTTATCAAAGTTTTTCTGGCATTTTTAATAATTTTATTGGTATTTTGGGAAAGCTATTTGATACTATTAATTTACAAAATAAGCTTATTATACTTGGTGGAGATTTCAACGTTAAATTTCTCACAAGTGATACACAATCAACTAGTTTATGTGATTTGTTACTGTCGTATGGACTGAAGAGTATTGTAAATTTTAAAACTACGAAAAAAAACTGTTTGGATAATGTTTTCTCTAATATAGACTTATCATTAGTATCAGTTGCTCCTATTGATAGTGGATTCTCAGACCACATTGGTATAAATTTTAAGTATATAAGCCCGGTTATCCGGAATAAACATAAACGTGTAGAAAAACTAATAACATAAAGTGAACAATTTAACTTTTTTAACCAGCTTGATAAAACGAATTGGTGTTTTATAAACTTAAACACAAATATTGATCTTAAATTTAGACAATTTATGAACATAATCGAAATAAATGCTGACTCATCTTTTCCTTCTAAGACTTCCACAATCAAACATAGAAGCATTCACTGGTTTAATAACGAGTTGAAATCTATACTATGTTTCTTATGAAAGAAGCAAGCGAAAAATTTCCCAATTTAAAACAAAATAATTGTCATACAAGCTATTTTATAATAACAAACTTAAAGAAGCTAAACTGAATGCATATGGCACTTTTATAAAACAATCAAAAAACAATTCTAAAGCATTGTGGTCTTTAATAAAAACTAGTCCATCTAACGTCTGTGATAAAACCTGTGACATAGATCTTAATTATTTTATTGTGTTTTTTAGTAATGTTGCAAAGTCCCTAGTTAGTAAGTTACCAGTTTCTAATGTAGATCCCATTAAATTTATGTATACGCATTTTGATATAGAAAACACATATTTTCAATTTCAACAAGTAGGATACATAGAAGTCAGAATAACAATAATGTCTTTAAAAAACATTACAAGTAGAGATGTATATGGGCTTACTACCGGCTTGTTAAAAAGTGTTGTAAACATTTTAGTTATTCCACTTACTAAATTAATAAATGGTTGTATTATGGGTAATATCTTTCTCAAAGTGCTAAAACAAGCTTTAGTCATTCCTGTCTATAAAACTGGTAACAAAAAAGAAGTTAATTATAGACCCATATCTCTTCTTCCCATTATATCTAAGGTTTTTGAAAAAAATCTTTTTAATCAGATTATTGACTTTTTAGAAAGCAATTTACTATTATCTAATAGCCTATATGGTTTTCGTAGAGGAAGGTCTACGAGGGATGCAATAGTTGCGTTTACCACTAAGATCCTAGAAGGATTTAAATCAGGTATGCACTCGGTTGGAACTTTCTTAGATCTTAGTAAAGCATTTGATTGTGTTCCTCATGATGTTTTTCTTCGAAAATTATGTTTTTATAATTTTCATCCTACAGCATGCTGACTGATAAACTCTTATATTTCTTGCAGACAACAACGAGTAAAAGTTAATAAAAAAAGTATCAAAAACTTCTAATATATTATAAGGTGTACCGCAGGGGTCTATACTTGGTCTCCTGTTATTTCTTATATATATATATATATATATATATATATTAATGATTTGCCAAACTTACACAGATCCAAAGATAGTATAATATTATTTGCTGATGACACCAGTCAAGTGAATAGAGGAAAAGAGATTGGTTTAGTAATATCTAACAACAAGTTATTAGAAAATAAAAATGAGAATTGGCTAGTATCGAATAAACTAACTTTAAATAAAAATAAGTTAGTAAAAGTCACCTTTTCTTTAAAGAGATTTGCTGAAATTACTAACGGAAGTACCAAATTCTTAAGAATTCATTTAGATTCTAAGTTAAACTGGCATAAGCATGGAGAGAAAGTGTCATTAGCTTTGTCACGCACAACATATTTACTGAGACACTTAACACATACTCTTCCGAAAACATCGTTACTACTGCTTGTTTCGCACTATTTCAGTCTAAGGTGACATATGGCATTTTAGTATGGGGTCACTCGTCTATTATGCATAGACTTTTTGGTCTGCAAAGACGAGCTGTAAAAGTAATCACATCAGTTGCATATAGAGATGATTGTAGAAGCGCTTTTGTTGACAATGGACTCCTGACATTGCCATGTTTGTACGCATTGGAGTGTCTGGTCTATATTAGAGAAAACATTCAGAATTATCCAATGCACCAATCTAAACACAATCATCATACCAAAACTAAACTTGATATTTATCCAAAATGTCCGCGACTTTGCATTTCACAAAACGGAATTAGTTATTATAAAATCAAATTTTATAATGTTCTACCACAACATATTAAAAAATTTTTAATAGTGAAATACAAAACCAAAATTAAAAAATATTTTTTAATCAAGGCTTTTTATAGTCTGCAAGAAATTTTATCAAATAGCTTTTTAGATATATAATGTTTAAGCCGTTGTAATTCTGTCTACCTATTTATGTACCTGTATTATTATTTTTTAAATTTAATTATATTCTGTGTTTTGACATTTGTTCTACCACCATGTACTAGCAAGAAATAAAATTACTTACTTACTTACTTACTATGAATATGAATATAAATATGAATATGAATACAAATCCAACATCTATGAACATTCAATTTTGAACGGTTCTCAGATAAAGTTAAAGTAGCATATGTTACTTGCTTGGTTTGCTTGTTTATTTTTAATCTAGTGAGGTGTTTTTAATGCCAACATTTTGAACTTACTGCAGTTAGATGTGTAGAAAATGAATCATGTGTGCAAAATGTAGTAAAAAAATGACCCTGATTCATGCATCAATTCACCTTTATGCGTGAATTGTAGTAGTAAGCACTTAATTTATTTTTGAAATTGTCTCAAAATTAAAAAAAAAAAACAACAAACAAGATTAGAGTAACAGATAAATTTTCTTATTTTGATGCTCAAAAGAAGTATAAGGCATTTGCAGCTTTTACCTTTTCTAGACCGTTTGCTGTATTGATTATTTATTGTTTAGGCTAAGGTTTAATCTAAGTCAAATCTTGCAAAAGGTAGCCTAGTTTAATCTTCCGCCACTCGAGGAGCAGGTTTTTAGATATCCTGTGCCCACAGACTCCTGCGTCAACTAAAGTAAGAATATTGTCAAATAGTAAGAACTCTATTTTACAGATGATACCTAAAAAAAAAAAAACGGTTTTAAACAAAAAGTAGTTCAAAAAATAATTTTAACCGTTATACAATAAAACTCTATTGACACTACAAATGTTTTGAAAATCTATTAGCCAAAAATGTATCTTTTTGCGTTTCCTTACAGAAAACTATTTTTAAGGTTAAAAATTTAGTTAATCTTTGTGGTTATATCTTTTATCTCAATGATCGTATAAGTAAAGTATAAATAAAAAACTCCTTATTAACACTGCATTGGAAACAGTAGCTGTTCAACTACATCTCTTTTTTGCAATGACCTTTTGCTTAATTTATATTTTTCCAATTCCATTATACAAGCAGCGCATGCAAATATTCCTCTATCTTTAGGGAAACTTTAGTTTTTTTTAATGAAAATTTGATTATGAACCAACTAAATTAAACAAACGCCGTTTTTTGTAGATTTAATAACTTTCCTTCTAAAACAAACCTATTAGTTTATTTAAAGTACAAAATTATTCCACAAAAAACTTGCAGAAAAGCTAAAAATAAATTATGGTCGAAATACGTTACATATATTTTTGTACAGGAAAGTGTTTGATTCCTTAGTGTCACATTTGACCGTGTTTTGACTTGGCGTTTCTATTTATTAAATTTGAAAATATGTGTTCTGGCACTAAAGCTTCTACTCCAGGAGCTGGTGACAAAAAAGTGCAAGAGTGTTGGAAAAGCTGATATTTTTAGTCCGGACTGTATATTGGTCATAGAACGCCTCTACAAAGTCAGCACGCCATGTGTCAGGACACTTGCCGATGGCACATTAAGAAAGGTGTAATTTTAATTATAACACAATTTTTTTTTAGAAAAACTGAAAATTTATCGGCAGATAATTGATGCATTACAAAACCCTAATCAAGCAGTCAGACAACTTAATAATCGAACGCATGGCGTCAGCCCAGCTGTGCAATAACTAGCGCTAATATTGTTACAAACAGAGTTTGTGTTTGAAATACTTGTAATTTTTTACAACAATTAACGTTGTATAGATAGGCGGAGTAGTTTGCTATTCAAGACAACAAGCTGCAAAGTATTAAAAGCGTTACTACACCGTGGAAGGAAGCGTAAGGAATAGGTTATCTTTACGCAATTTTGCATCAGTCAATGTTGATAGACTCACACATATTAGTTAGCATCTGAGGTGTTTTCAGTTTATGACATCTGTAATATTCCATTAACTGTTCCTCATATTTTATTAAATTGACGGCAGTTTTTGAAACAAAAAAATGCGTCTGAATTATTACCTAGTTTGTTAATTGTCTTGGGCAATCAGATTGCTGATCTTGATTGTCTGGTTGGATTTGTGCAACAGAACAGAGTGAGTATATAAATATAATTGTATATTTATTGTAATTAATGTTTGTATGTGCGTATCCTAAAGTTTGGCAGTGTTTACAATTTTTATACACCCACATAGACACTGTTGGAATTATCCAGTAATTTTTGATATTGTTTTTAATAGTTTGTAAAAGTTTAATTTACTTTTGTTATTTATTTTCATTTTTACAGCATAATATTTTACACTTTTTTATAATTAGAGAAAAAAATTGGAATTAACAGTTTTTTTTTTCAGTTGCAAAGGCTGATATTTTAGAGCTTACGCTTGTGTTACTATAGCACAAGCTGCTTTTTAATATAATATGTACCTAAAAGAGTATTGACAGGGCCTAGTATCTGGTCTACTTACACTCTCACAATAAATGTAATTATGGTTAAATGATTAAATGTCCCAAATTAATAAATGCCAATTTTTTCTGAAATCTTTTGCTTGAGCTTGTCTCGAATCTGCAACCAATCATGCGCCGATATGCCAAAAATAATTATTAATAAATAAACTAGCTAATCCGTTTATATACACAAAACCAACATATACTTTTTATATTTATTATAAAATCATAAAATAGATAAAAGTAAATTTAACATCATAAACTGCATGTTTTAGAAAATTGTTGGTTCTTATTGTAAACAAAAGAGTGGTTAGGTTTGATGGTTAATTTTTATTTTTTAACAAGTAACTGTTACTAGACTTTTGTAACGTAAAAATAATAACGATACATTAGACTTTAAAGCAACTCTAGAAAGCTTTAGAAAATATTAAAAATTATTGCTTTTACTTGTGAATAAACGCAACAAATAAATCTAAAAGTATTTTACAACTAAGTGAAAACCTAAACCTTCAGAGTAAAAACTATGTGCTTTACTAAAGTGAGACTTAATTATTAAGTAGCAAATTTTATGCGTCGATTAGTATATGCATTCAATTACTAAACGCCACATGCGTGTTATTTTTTGTTTCTGATCTTGAGTAATATTGTTGTAATTATATGTAAAATTGTTAATTAAAATTATGTTTGATCTATTTTATTAATTAATGAAACTAGTTTGCATTTTAATTAAATTTAGTATACCGCTCACTTACAATTGTTTTTTAAGTAATGTTGCGTACTATACTATTTTGCGTTGAATGCATGTAGATTCCAACATAAGATTTCACACTGTATGCCACGGTAAGTTTAACATATATAGACTGCAAAGAACATAGTATCAAGGAGTCAATCCACCCCATTACCTATATTACAACCTCTTTGTTAAAACTATCTCGTATAAATGGAGGGTTGTCCAGATCCCAACAAGATATGCACCTCACATTCCAAATATGTGTCAGCCATCACACCCTTATATATCCATCTAACGTGTGTCGTAGGTGTATTCCCATGGAGCGTGTTTACGTTTGCGTGCACCCTTAAAATGAAAAATTCCCGGCAGCATTTATGAGTAACTGACAGGAGAACTATTCCTAAGGCGCTACTTCATTTGTCAAAGTCGCCTTTAGTCAATTTACTATATATCGATGGTTTTTCAGGAAACATCAAATCAGTAGTTTACCTCTCACACCATTAATAACTCTTTTGTGCTTTAATATTTCCGCCTCTACTTAATACATACTAAAGCAAAATGTTATTAAATATCTTTCTGACGATTTAATACAATTTTTTACCAGGTTTTTATCTTTTTGGTTTAAATGCTTAGAATGTTTTATTAAATTAATCTATTGAATATAATTTTCAAGACATATGATTGCACTATATTTATAATTATTGATAGATAGCAGATAGAATTTATGAGACAATTGTTAAATATTTTGATGACAATAAGAATAAATTTATTAAATGAGTTTTAAAACTCGTTTTAATATGCAAATATTACTAGTTGCAGAATCGCTTGCAACTCAAATTTCTATGCTATATATACTTTGCTCTGACATAAAATTGATTTCACATTGTGCACAAAGTGCTTGTAAAATTTCTTTATGGATGCACATGCCGTAAAATTCAATATGAAAAATATGTATAAGATTGAACTATGTGCGTGTAAGAGAGAAGTGCTAAAAATGTTTATTACTTTTTATAAAAACATGTTATAATCTAAATGGCATAATATAGTACACCTTAATTTAGCAAAACACTAGTAAATAAATTAATATTGTTAGTCATAAATGAGTTCAATAAAAACATATTGTTATTGAACAAAGAGTAAATTTAATGTAATTACAACAGAAAGATAATTTGTTAAAAAAAAACATATGTTTGTTCAAGGTTTACTACTATCTACTATTTGATCTTATTTATACTAAATAAATAGTAAGTATTATTAGTAAATTAAATTAATTTATTACTGGTGAACCAAGTGGTAAAACTTAAACTAAATTTTTTTATTTAAAAAAAAAACTTTTGTTATGTCTGATTAAATACATTTTAATTTTGTTTTATTTTATTTTACTTTGTTAGTAACGTTAAAAAAAATACGTTTTTTGAAGAAAATCTATTTTTATTTTAGAAAAATAATAAAAATAAATTAAAAAAAATTTACACTAAGAAAATAACATTACTGTGCATATGAAACTATGTGATAGGTAGAAACAATTAAAAAAAAATATATAAAATTACGAAAAAACAGTTATTATAAGTACTGCGGGCAGTACGTTCAAGCCTTAGTAGTCTTAGAAAGTAGCAAAAACAACGGTGATTGGCTGTTATTTTGTAAATAGAAAGAGGGTTGACTAAGGAGCCATAGTTGTGTTCAATGGTTTCAAAAGTACGTTTGAATTAAAGTTTTTAACTATATTTTTAATCGTCTCAACAAATTCAAAAACGTTATACAGCTGTTGCTATGTTGTTAGTATCCAAGTCGAATTTTTACTAAAATCGGAAAACGGTTAACAAAAAGTTTTTCCAACAAAATCTAGATGCAGTTTAAACATAGTTTTTATAAAGTCAAAATACTACTGACAACAATTTTTCTTGTTGTCAAAATGATAAATATGCAATATGTGCTTTTTGGTAATGCAAAGTTTGTAAAATTGGAACCAATTTATTAAAAACGTTTTGTTTATTCTAAAAATGTTCATACAACTTTTGACTACATAGTTTTTTACTTTATTTTTTTTACATGGGGGAGAGTGTGGTTTAAAAGAATACTTCCGTTAGCTATTTTGCAAATCGTAAATGACGACCAATAAGCAAAAAGATAACTTTGTTAAAAAACCTACAGTTTGTCAGAGTCTAGTTAAACTTATTTGTAAGTTTATTTTTATGTAAATAATTTACATAACGTTTTGTAAAACTCACCTGCGTGTTTGTCATGCGCGGTAACTCGAAAGACAGGAAAAGAGGATTTTTGTAGTTGAGTGTTTAGTAAAGTGCTAGTTTTAATACACTATTTTAGCTCTAGCTTTTGGTAAAACAGGTAAATAAACTTAACCAAGTTTTAATCAATTGTCTTGGTTATGTTTAATTTTAACGTGAAAAATTATTTATGTGGCAATAGAGAAAAGGTTTGCACTGTGCAAAAAATAACAAGTTAGCCAAGATAAGAGTAACAAATTAACTCTCTTATTTTGATGCTCAAAAAAGGTATAGAGCTATTACGATTACTACCCTTTCTACATTGTTTGATGCAGTTGTTAAAACACCTAATCTTCAATCACTAATTATAACATTTTTTGCTATTGTAAAAAAAATTCTTAATAAGAAACCTAAAATTAAAAAAAAAAACATTGATTGAGGGCTCATTAGGTTTAAAACCAAAATTTAATACGTTCCAATCTTAACCAAAGTCACAACAAGTAAGACTAAAATTACTCAAAATAAAGGCTAATCTTAAGCCAAAACTTGTTGGTTTGTATTGGGCCAAAATAGAATATTTTGATTAATAAAGTTCAAGTTTGTAATTTGTTTAATTGCATAACTAGAAAACTCCAAAATATTTTAAAACATTTTTCTACACCCAAAAAAATTGCTAAAATTGATTTTATTGTGGAGGTTTGTTAGAGATTTAAAAAAATAATTTTTTTTTAGATTCTTTTAAAGTAATACTTACAATCACTTTCAACCTTTATTTTTTGTTGAATTTTAATATGTAATACTTTTATAGTTTATAATTTTTAAAAAACTCTGAGTTTATTTTAGGTGTTGACAGTACGGTTAAATTTGTTTCTACTTCTCTGAACTGTCGTAAATATTTGTTAAAATTCTAATTAAGCTATGTACTTCAATTAAATATGTGTTCAAAAAAAGTTGACATTTATTAAGAAATCTTAGTTTTATAGATGTTTTTGAAGTTATAACTTATATGAATTTTTTATTTAGTTTAATATTTACTGTACTAATACCCGAGGTATTTATTATCTTTGATTTTAAAACAATAATAACTTTAGTTTTTTTAGAGTTTGGTTCACCAAAATGGGCGTGGGATACTAATAATTAAATATTGTTTTAAGGTTTTTGATTATAAATGCTACAGATTTTAACCTAGATACTTTAAAACATTCTATTATATTTGTCAAGATGGTCTGGTACAGTATGAAGTATAAAATGTGCTATTATTTGCAAAATTATGAAAAGTCTTTTGAAAAAATTTATTAATGAACAAAAAAAATATTTTTTTTTTAGAGGTTTTGTTTGTTTGCCAAACATCAGCATTTAGCTATTGATAAAACTATTTGGATTTTGCACGTAATTTAACTCATAAAAAACCAAATCTATGACAAATGTTGGGTTTAAACAAAAAAATATGTATTGCGATTTTTAAATAAAAAATGCTTTTTTTAGTCAAAGTTAATAAACGACAAAAAAACTAAAAAAAAATGTATAATTTTTTTAAGATTTATACAAAAACTACTAAAGCATATTTCTCAATGGACCACTACCTCCCCCCGGCTCTGGACCATTTGAAATGGAATTGCGCTTTTATTAGTTAAGCAAATGCAAAAAAACTGACTAAAAAGTGAGTATAAATTATATAATATGCTACCAGATAAACTAAAAAATGTAAACTTGAAAATGTTCAAATGTACTGTAAAGAAGTGCCTAGTGAATCATACATTTTATACAATATATAAATACTTAAAGTTATGGCCATTTTAAAAAAATTATGTAGTTGTATAATAATGTTTTGAAATTGTGGAATTATTTTTTGTCAATTTTATATACATGTTTGACAAATTACGGGCAGTATTTAATTTTATGTAAATGCTATCAATTGTAATAACAAATTATCTTAGCTTATTTAGTATTAAATGGCACTAGATAAAGCCACAGTTGTTTGTTTAATTATTTAAAATAAATTTGAATTTTAACCAACTTAAATATACACGCTTACCAATGTCTTTAAGTGTCAATTACACAATATAAATGACCGTAATCAAGCGACGGATATAAACCTGCATTAGATACTTGCACTGAGTCTAATGTGTTCAAACCCATTTCTATTGTAGATTGTAGCTTATGATACGATTAAATTAAATTATTTTTGTAATTGGCATTTTTTTTAATAGTTTTTTTTAAGTTTTGACAATTTCTACAAAATAATTATAAAAAAATAAGTTTGTTAGGAGATTTAGTCTTTATTACGTTTTATAGCTTTTTACATTTACGTCTTACAACTTGTTTGAAACGGTTTGATAGGACCAACGGGTTATTAGGTAATTTCCAAATCATCTCGGTGGATAAAGAGCAAGTTATTATTTCAGTCATATTTTGGAGACCAAACTCCAGACGTCAACGTGTTAAGCTAACGCTTTATAACTGAGCTATTTCACCGTTTTAATGTGCATGAATGGTTAAGTCACTCATTTTCTACAACACTTGCCGGACAAAAAATTATAAATTTTGCTGTTATTGATAATCCAACTTATTCAAAAACCCACATATTTTTTTGTAATTATCTTCTTAGTTAACCAATATTATTAGATTTGTATCTTTTAACTATTCTAGAGTTTACAATAACTATTGTTAAGTCTGCTTCAGAAAGTTCTGATCATTTACTTATTACTTCTGTTATTAAAACTTTTTTTTCTATTACTACCAAACTTAAACCGCGTTAATAGATAAATTAATACTTATTGTTTATTTTATTGCTATTTGGTTTTAAAAAGTATTTACATGTAACAAACAATTTATACATACTACAATTTACAATTTACACTATGTAATCAACTTAATATATACTAGTATAAAATACACTTTAAACTCTACAATACTTGTCACTATTTTCTTCTTTGATTAACGTTTCTTATTCACACAATCCCACCAAATGTGTTGAAAATCTTTTTTTTTTCTTTGTTTTTTTTATGTCAACACATCCTTTTAACATACGTTCAATTGATTCATTGGCTTTTTTACACATTCTACCCATTTTGCTTTCCATATTCATCAAAAAATTTGCATTTCTTTTAAGTTTTTACATCTAAATCTTGATAATATTTTTTTTGGTTTTTGAGTATTTAAAATTATTAATGTATTTTACGGTATTATTTTTTACAATAACTGCATATTTCTCATTGTACCTTGATTTATTCACTCTTGTTCTTTTCTCTTGCATTTTTATATCTTTATCACGTATTGCTATTTCTTTCCATACAACTTTTTGGTTATTTTTCTTTACTCTTATTGTTTTATACCTTTCATTCATTTTTTCTTTCAAACATTTTTGCAAAGTTTGTATTCATTTCTTTCTCTCAACTTTTCTTTATATCTTATTGCTAATTTTTCTGCTTCTACTTTAATTTAATTTTGTTTTACTTCTTCTAACACATTTTATGCTAGAATTTTCTTATTTAGTTTTAGTACCAATCTTCAATATTTTGCCTGTATAGCTTCTAATTTATTTTGTTCTTTCTACCCCGAAATTTTTGACCCATACAGCATTCTTTATTTGTATTCATTAAAAAAAAAATTCACCTATGTATTACTTTCACCGGTCGCACCATTTTGTTTTTTTTTTCTGCTAACTCTTGTGCTAGTTTTTGCCGTTACTTGCACTAAATACATATATGTATTAAAATGATATTACTTCTTTGATATTTTGTTTGTTTGATTATTTCGCATTTGCAAATTTTTTTCTTATGTTTTCCGTTTTTTTTTTAAACATCAAAATTTTTGTTTTATAAACATTTCTCTAAACCCTTCCTTTCTAAAATAATGTTTTAAACATTTATTATCATTATCATTAACAACCTTCACCTGCAAGACTTAGTTTTTCTTGTATGTCTACAATTTATGCAGCAAGCAGACTAGAACTGAGTAGACATCTTTGCCTTTGGTTGTCCAGATTTTTTTAATCTTCTTAGTATTTACTCATTTTGTTTCTGCATATACATTTTTTTTTCTTAGCAGGCTTTCAATAATACCTTTTTTACACATTTTTCTCTATTCACACTATCTAACTAAATTTAAAGTTTTAAATTTTATAATTATAACTTTTTTTACTGTTGCTAAAAATTCTAAAAAATATTCACAGATAGATAAAGATGTAGAACAAAAATTTTTAAGAAAGATTTTTTAACAAAACTTAGAATAAGCATTCAACAGCGTTATTTTTGTAAATTTATAATTTGCAAGTATTTAAAGTCAATGTCTACAGACTGCATAAATCTTGTCTTTAATGCCATAGTTTGGTATGGTCTATATAAAAATTAAAAGCTTCTAATTGAGACATTAAAGTTGCGTGTTTTAATTTGAAAAGTGCATCAAATTTATGTAATTGCTGTGAGTTTGATGTATAAACTCTCAACTAATTTAATATAAATCAATCCAACAGTTTTAAATCTGGCTACATGCAAATATCTTTGTAATTAGAAACAATGTCTCTGGCACCAGATGTTTCTATTAAATAAGTTATTTTTGAATATTGCTATTATGTTATAAACAAAAATATTTTAAATTTATGCCATACAAATTTTAGTTTATTATTAAAGTGCAATAAAAGTATCATCATACAACAATGTAAAACAATTTATTGCAAAATGGAAAAGGTAAAATGTTTAGAATTAAAAATGATATTTTAATCCTTTAAAATGTTTTATTTTTACAAAAAAAATTGTACAGTTTTATTGTTTTATGGTTTTTATTACATTAGAATCATATTACTAGGGTCTGACAAACAAATTAAAATTATTTATAAATGTGCTAAATTTATTAATATATCAAATGTGTACATTTTATATTTGCCTTTATTTAATCGGCTGCATTAATGGTTACGGTTTTAAAAGCTGCCAGCTTACAGCGTAGCGTTAAAGATTTATATGTCATCTAAGTACCGCTTTTAAATAAGATGTTAACATCAAAGTATAAATTCACAATTTTTGTTTAATGCAAAATATTAATAGCTATACAGTTCGTCATCAGCATTTTCAAGGTGGTTTATTTTTTTGAAATATATCAATAACTACTTAGCTACAATGAAACTCTTTTTACTTTGTTTTTTAGTATTTTTTCAGTTATTGTGATTCAAATATGTTCCTACTATAGTTTTTTAATATAATAAATAAATATACGAAAAATTGTTCTATAAATGTATGACAAACTGTACAAGTACAAGTTCAAACAATTTAGAATAGTTATATTTTATTAACGTAGCTACGGTTGTGCTTGATAATTGTTTAAAATATGTGAATTTTATTTTTATTTATTTTGTATGTAATCGTTTCATATTAAAAAAAGGTTCCAAATGGATTTTGCATGTCACTGAACAAAGCACAGCTTCAAATTAAAATGTCAATTCTACGCTGCAATTTACTAAAAATACAGAATATATTGCGTTTGAACACATTTTATTGAACGTCTATTAAAGTAGTTTCCCAACAAAGTGGAGCGTTTACTTTGACGTTTTAATTTTCACATACTGCGGTTAAATTTGCGGTAATGAAATATAATTTTGTAGTAGATTTTACAAAATGCAATAAAAACGTAAATTATTTATATACTAGATCTAAATTGTAATCTATTTTTTTTATATAAAATAATTATAAAATAAACATTAGCACCAATAAAACATTTTACATTGTTATTATAGTTTTATAAACTACCTGAAAGCTAATTAGAAGTTCAGAGCCAAGGTGATACAATGTAATAAAAAGCTATGCAACTAACTATATATTCTTTAATTTTATCATTGCTATTAGATCAACATAAATAATTCATTCAAATCGTCAAAGCTGATTATTGGTAGCTGAGGCAGCAACAAAGAGAATTCAGTATGTGCCGAGAGTAGGGCATTTGTTTTGATTAACAAAAACTGAATTTTCTATTAGAAAGATTGATTTATTAATCACATTAGTTGCACAATATTATATACATATTGTAGTAAATTAAAATAAATAAATTTAATGTTATAGTGTTGGTAATGTAATTAGATATATCCAAATAACATTATAATTAAATGTTTTTATAAAAAAAAACAAATCGGGTATTGCGGAAAAAACAAAAACTATTAAATATATAAATATTTTAGTTAGTTGTAAATAAATAAAATAAAATAAACTTAATTTATTTTGAAAAATGTAAAAAAAATGATAAAAAATTTATTAATAATATAAAAAAGTTTTATGGAATTAACAAAAATAACATAGAATAATTACTTACTGATATGTTAATCTTTTTGTATGTGGTTTTGTCTACACTGCTTTTTACATAAAACTTCTTATTCTATTGACAAAATAAATATTTTTGTAGATTTTCTAAAATTTATTTGAACTTTTCTTGCTTTTGTAATCACTCCCGCTGAGACCAACTAGCGATTTTCATCAACGAGTTAAAACATAAGAAAAACAAGCTGTGAAATAACGTCTCATAATTTAGCATGGTTACATAATTTAAATAATTCTGCAGTGTATTCCTAGGCTCTTTTAAGAAAAACCATAAATAAACAATACAAACACTTCTAATTTCTTGATCTATTATTGAACCGTCCGTATACAACTGCAAAGTCTGTGTTTTTGGGAACAATTTCAAGAAACTTGCTTCTTAAGGTGTTGTAACAAGTTTTTTGTTTATTAACTAACACAGGTTTTTTACTCCCGGCATCGGACAAGGTGGAAACTTGCCAAAGCCAATCACAAATAACATTGAATAATTAACATTAAAACTGTCCACCAACTTTTGTGCTCAGTCAATTTTAATAATAATTTCACTACACTAATTAAGTTAGTGTAGGGAGGGTTAAGTGTTAAGTACTAATTTCTAACTACGTCTTGTTAACTTCGGTTAGTTTAGATTTACACTTACAATTGGAGTCCGAATTCAATGTGATCTCTTGGGTTGCTGATCTGTTCTAAAACAACGGAATAAATGTCATAAAGTCAGCCACTATGGTCTCGACTTTTAGTTATTGGTATTAAGAGGGTTTTAAGTGTTTAGGTATAATTATTGGTTTGGTTATTTGTTTGGAGATTGAGTAAACTATTTAAGAACAGGTGTTTAATTGCTGGGAATTCTGTAATGTCGCCGAGTTATGGTTGCTAGCACTTACATTGTTATTTTATTCTTTTAATCCTCTAGACACTTATTTGCGGTTACCCTCATTTATGTGAACTTGACTTAGCGCTGTTTAATGGTTGGAGCGCTGTTTAATGATCGGAGCGCTGTTCGATGGTCAGATCGTCGTTGTGTCTACACATTTAGATGCATTTTAATGTCTAGACTAGGTTGTGTTTGTCCACCTTATGTGATAGTTGCTGTTGACAATGTGCAAATGTAACTCCTCCAAAACTAATGAGTGGAGTATAATCAATCACCATCGTTTTGGTCCGGAAGGATTTTTTAAACCAGGTTGAGGTGTACAAGACTGATCCAACAATTACCCGTTGCGGAAGGAGGCTAGTTAAATTTGTCACATCACATATAGGCTTAAATTTAATTTTTATAATTTTTCTGGTAATATTATAATGAAAGATATTTTATTTGTGTTGCGGTGAAGTGATTTACTAATTATTATTATCAGGAGCTGTCGCTATTAGATTTATTGTGTTGAAAATTGCATGTACGCTGAACATTTTCAGTTGTAACACGGGTTTAAAAGATTTTAATTGTGGCTAATAGCGCGGCATACACACACAGATTTATCTGCGGATTTCGGAACGTTCATTCTAAACCCACAGATAAAACTTTGTGTTAATGTGTACAACGGAGACGAGTCTAAACCTGCAGAAATAATTGCGTAGTTTTGCCGACGGCACTGTTCTAGTGGAAACAGTATTTAATTTAAAAGTTCTACGCTCTTATTGTATTATTTTGTGTGTGGCTACTGCTACACTTTTATTGTATTATTTTGTATGTGGCTACGGCTACACTTTTATTATATTATTTTGAGTGTGGTTTTGGCTACGTTTCTAAAATATTATTTTGTGTGTGGCTACGGCTACGCTTTTATTATATTATTTTGTGTGTGGCTACGGGTACGTTGCTTTTATATTTTTTTGTGTGTGGCTACGGGTACGTTGCTCTTGTTTTATTTTGTGTAACTGAGTATTGCGTCAAACCGCCTACGGCAAATCAAATTAAAATTAATCCTAATAAAGAAACCTCAATCTCATTATCTGTTAGAGTAGCGCTACACGACGCCGAGTTTTGGAATATTAACGGTTTAGACATGGCTGCCGTGCGTTGTTTGTGGTGTTACTACCTCCCTCGTTGTAATAACTAACTGATGTAAAGCCAGCTGATCAATATAGTATTCCAACTAAGGTTAGTTATAGTGTTTTAGCTTTTCCCTGCAGAGGCAAGATGATAGGAGGTGTATTCTAGACAAATTTAAGTTTGTGGAGCATCACATGTCACCCATTTTCCCTGAGTTAGACGGCGCTTTCTCTTTTACATACCAACTCTACCGCCATCACTTTAAGTAATTTTGAAAAAATTAAATGTTACAATAGTTTGATATGTAATTAAAAAATGACTGCTGCCGTAAAAGTTCTCTAAACTTATGAATAGACGAAAAGACAAAAAACAAATTAATTGCAAAAAATTGTTTTTTTACCTCCAAAATATGTAGAATAACCTATGTTAAAAACCAAAATATTGTTTTGATTGAAAAGATTATTAAGAAACATAGTTTTTTTACCTTTAGCTTAATGACACTACATTATTTTTATTCTTTTGAATGTGAATCCTAGACGGTTGAATTTTTTTTGGGAATTAAGATGCGTTTTTTAAAATCATATGTGCTTTACCAAGATAATTTTTAACTCAAAATAATTGCGTTTACAACCGTTGCAGTTTTACTACTGTACTATTGTCTCTATAATTTTAAACAATTAATAACAAAAATAAAAATTATAATAGACGGACAGCTATAGAAATAAAGTTACACGTAACAAATAAAACATTAAAGTTATAAAGGTACTTTCGAGTTTAGAGGTTGATAAAATAAAAAATAATAATTGGTGGTGCAAAGTAGTTGTAGCTCCATCATGTTGCTTCAACCAAAGAATCAAAATCATCAATAAAACTTTGGTATAACAACTGGAAACCAAATTGCAATGTCTAAAAAAGTAGACAATCAAATATAGTTTAATGAAAAACAAAGGTTTAAAATCAATTAAATAAACTCAATCCAATTCCAAAGCAACCAACCAAATACAGACAATTGTTTGGGTTTTCTCAAATCCTAATCAGTGCATCTTGGTGGTACGGCATTGCTTGATGGTTGCCAGTTGTGATACCAAAGTTTTATCGATGATTTTGATTCTTTGGTTGATGCAACATGATGGAACTACAACTACTTTGCACCACCAATTATTATCTAACTTGTGTTTAAGAGCACATAAATCAATTATTCAAATTTATTCTTCACCATCAAGCGATGCCGTACCACCAAGATGCACTAATGAGGATTTGATAAATCCAAAACAATTGTCTGTATTTGGTTGGCCGCTTTGGAGTTGGATTGAGTAAGGGGAAATGATTTTAAACCTTTGTTTTTTATTTAAATAAAAAATAATGTATACAAAAACAACAAAATAAATAAAAATTTAAATTATTATTTCAGTTGTAATTGGGTAATTCTTTTGAAATTCGGACAATTGTCCTCACATCAATATCTCCGATTCACATGTTTGGGGTACCAAAATATGTCGACTCTTAAAATTTTAAATCTCTAGATGCAACAGAGTGTAAATAGCGGCCATTTTAATTTTTTAGAAATATTTTACTTTTTTTTTAGTTTTTGCTCTGTAAATAAGCAAAAAATAGTCAAAATTTTTATTGGAAAAAATATATCTTATAAGAAATTTTCTGTAGAGCACGATCCTGCTCTTGGTTTTCTAAAATTTTCCGAGAATATTGAAAAAATACACCTGGAGACTTGAAATTTGAATATAATACTTTTGATCGCAAAAATAAAAAAAACTGTATTTGTTTGCCCTAAGGTGTAATATATATATATATATATATATATATACATATATATAATTGCTAAAAATAAGTTACTTTTAAAGGATTTTCCGTTATTTTACTAATTTTTCGGCTTATTTTAAGAATTTTCCTTACGATTACACCAATTCAACTTTATTTTTGGCTTTTTTGAAAAATTAAGAAAGATCATAAAATAATTAAATTATTTTGCAGAAAAAAATTAAAAAAAATTGAATTAGTGTAATCAATATTAAATTTTACGTAAAACATACACCGTTTTTTTAAATTCTCCTAAAAAAAACCGGAAAATTAGTAAAATTACGGAAAATCCAAGAAAAATCCTTTAAAAGTAACACACTTTTATCAATTATGTATTATATTTCACCCTAGAGCAAACGAATCCAGTTTTTTATTTTAACAATCAAAAGTACTATGTTTTAGGAGTATCATATTCAAATTTTAAGTCTCCAGGTATAGCGAAATCAAAGAAATTAAATTTTTCATAAAATGGTGTTTATACAATTTTCCGCAAAATTTTTTGGAAAACTAAGGAAAGGATTGTGTTTTACGGAAAACTTTCCTATAAGATACATCTTTCCAATAAGTTTGACTATTTTTTGCTTATTTTCTGCGCAAAAACTAAAAAAAAATTAAATATTCCTGAAAAATTAAAATAGCCGCCATTTAGACTCTATTGCACTTAGAGATTTAAAATTTTAGGAATCGACATATTTTGGTACTCCAAACATGTGTACAAAAATTGAGCAAAATTGGAGATATTAATGTGGGGACGATTGTCCAAATTTCAGTGGAATTACCTAAAAGGCTTTGGTACCAAAACCATAAATTAAATAAACCAATTAAAACTTAAAATTATTTTCACAGATGACATCAAAGATTAAAATTTTTTTACATCGCAATTATAAAAGATTGCAGTGCCAATACAAAGGAACTTTTAATAATATAATTGAATATAAAGCCAAGTATTCTTCTTCTTCTACCTTTGTTGCCGCCAGTGTTGACAATAGACAGTTCTAATGCTAAACTGGATCCATTGTCAACGTTGTTAAAAGAAGAGTCGTCGTACTTCTATTTACCCAAACCACATTAATTAAAAATTAATTATTTTAACATTTTTGCCAAAACAGGTTTTGTCATGTTAGCAATAAAACTTGACCCAAGTGTGTGACACAAGAGTATTTTTTTCTCGTTTTTAGTTAAAGAAACCAAAGCTTTAATTTTTTTTTTTTGTTGGGATGTAAGCGTGAACAATGCTGTAACTAGAGGTAGTAAAAGTTTTAATTTTAAGTCATTAATGTTTGTTCACTGAGCTTTTAGAGAGAGTTGCGACTGGACAGTTAAATAGCTGTGGACATTAGATTTTTTTTTGCAGACGCTTTTTACATACGCAAATCTGTTTCTTAGCTTAACAAACACTTGACCCAACTTTTGGTATGGCTCAAACAGAAGGTACCCAGCCTCCTTACCGCAACAGGGTAGTATAAGCTGTATTAATTTAATTTATGGTTTAGTTCTTAAAATAAAAATAATAATATTGAATGTTAGATTTGAAAACTCAGTCGTCTGTACTAAATGATTCAATGGTTTTTTTTTTAAAGAATGTTTAATACTATCATTATAACTTATAATACCAATCAATAGTTCTAAAAAATTGTCTTCATTTTTACGTTTTCTATAAAATTGTAGTGTTAAAATTTGTAGACAAACATTTTTTTGAATGTTAGCTATTTTGCTAAAATTTTGTCTTTTAAAAAAATTAATAAATAACAATAACTAGAGTCTTACTAATTTTGTCGTGATTTGATGCTTTTTTCTGAGATTATTTATACAAAATAATTAAATAATTATTTTTTATTACATACTTTCTGTGTACCTGTACTGCTTTTATTTATTTTTGTTTTGTTTATACTAATTGTAAAAACATCTAAATCAACGTTCAACGTTTGATCCATATTTAATATTATAATAGTCAAACTTAAACGTTAATATTATTTTTTTAATTCATAGCAAGCAGATTTATCTGCTCACGTTTTTAGTTTGATTATAGGGATAATACTCTTATACCTATTTCTGCTTGCTGCATATAAAACGAACCATCTACATTATTACTATTAACTTTTCAATTAACAAAACATTTTTATTAATTTTCTTGTTTGGTTGATAAAACGTTTGTTGTTACTCGACCTCGTACAGTTCTTAGTCATATGATCTAGTCGCTTTCAAATGCCACAATTATTACAAAATTAACTACATGCATTTAATTCGTAGCATTTAGCGGTAGAATTGATGTATTTTGGCTCACAATAATGTATAAAGCTGGTTTTCCGTTTACTATAATTTTGTTTTTGAAAAATCATCTAAATATAATTTATTAAGATCAAATAACAAATCTGAGGCAATTTAGGCGTCTTCAAACGTCCAGTTCATGCACAGTTTTATAAAGAAATATTGACAATCTTATCAATTATTACTAATACTGCCTTCATTCTACTTATTTCACACAGGAAACAAAGTTTTGCAAAATAGTACTGCTGAAACGTCTCACTTTTTCTTTTGGTGATAATTTTTTTGCATAACCTTGTTAATTAATTTTCAAAAAACTTTTTGTTTTAGTAATTTACAACTGGGCAATCTATTGGATCTATAAAAACTTTGGTAACTTATTTAGTTGCACATAGTATTCGTTTGGATTTTAAAGTTAATCTTGCAAGTTTTACAAGAATTTCTCTAGCCAAACCAGTTAAAATGTGGATGTTTGGTTTCAAAAAACTAAAAACTCTGACATTGTGGATTTAATTATATTTTAAACACCGTTTAAAGCACACAGATATTAAAGTACTAATCTTCACCTAGATGCAAAAAAACGTGTCATTTTTGCAAAAAATATTTTTTTTATAAAACTTTTGTTAGTGTTTTACAATCAGAAAGATAATCAGGATGTAGAAAAAAGAACATATAGTACGTATCAGTTTATTTAATGAACATTAATAATAAAAAAATTAAAAGTATTCATTTTTTACTACTTATTGCTCATTTGACATTATGCACAGAAGATTAAAGTAGATGCTGGGTTAGTTGGTTTGTTTTTGATTAAATGTCATTTTCAAAGCAGATTGGTATGTTGATTATGGTTAAATGCTAAAAATTGTGCAAAAGCTGTTGTTTTTGTGGCAGATGGAAAAAGCCAACGGTATGTGTTCAAATTTAGAAAAACTGGCAAAAATATTTGACAGCCGGGATCTAGCAGAAACTAAAAACAACTGCTATCAATGACCAATTTATTGTGTGTACTACTCTACGGAATTGTTTTGTGCCTTCAGTAAAAACCAAAGACCAATACCGTGAAGTTTGTGGTACAGCTGTGAGTATTTGGACAGTTTTTCAAAGGTTTTACTAGCAGTTAGACCAAAATTACTCCTACGTCACCAAATAACCAGATTCAAATTTTCTCGAAAACATTTGAATTAGACATTGTCACAATGAAAAACTGAACTGTTTACTGACAAATGTAGATTCTGCCAACATTTGTCAAAAGAAAACGAGTACAGAGACAAACGGAAAAACAATATGCGGAGTGCACTTTCAAGCCTTTGCTTAGCCATAATGGAAGTTCTCTGATAGTTTGGGCAGAAATATTAATAGATGCTTTCACCAAATTTTTTGTAATTGATGGAGGATTGTTAACTGCACAGCGGTATATTGAAAAGTTTTTGGAAAATTACGTAGTCTTATCTGCTGTATTTATTGACGATGGTTTTATTCTGATGCAAGATAACAAAAGACCGCATTCTGCAAAATGCGTTACAAAATACTTGGTTGCAGTTGGAATAAGAAACTTCAACTGGCCTGCATCTACCCCAGATGGAAATCTTACAGAACATGTTTGGGACATGCTAGGCAGGTGTGTTTTTTTTTTTTTAGTTTGAGGTGTTGGCTTTTGAGATTAACTAACGCATGGCAATACCTTTCGGTTTTTTTTCTGCGTAAGTCCTGCTGTTAATTTGTCCTAGTCATTGTCTCTAATGTGGTATTATTTTAAGGTAGGCTGGCTTTGGCATTGCGGAATTTATGTAGTCTGCTGCGGCAACACATGCTGTCTCTGGCCCATCTCTCTCTATATCCTATTTTTCTGCCCAACTTCATACACTGGCATTCTCCTCTCTCTTCTCCCATTTTTGTGTTATTCAGCTTAGATATTTGAAATGTTCTTAGGTATTTTTTTAGTTTTTTTATATTTTCATTAACTTTTTCTTTGTCGTATCCTTTTTATTTCATAAATATTTTGTGCAGTTCTATTAAGCGAATCTCTATTCGTAGCCCTACATTTGAAAATTTTACTTCAAGTGAGATTCTTAAATCTCTATTTGGGATTAGTTTTTTGTGTCACCTGCTTGCCAGATATACTCTAACCATTTTAAAAGTTGCATTTCCTGTCAACCTTGGGATGGCGTATTTTCCGTTTGTAAATTGTTTAGTCAATTCCGTCAACTTATTTTCTTTAAGCAATTCTCTCCTTTTCTTCCTTACTTCTAAAATGTTTGTTAGTACAAATGTTTTAGTATATGTTCTTTTCTTGTCTTTTTGTTCATCTTCCATTGCTTGGCAGGCATAGTTGTTTTGACCTTCTTTGTTTTTTTCCTTTTTATTACTTTTATTCATATTTTTTTGCTTTCATTTAGCTTCTCGTTTTTTCTTTTTTTGTTTTCTGTGGCTTTTAATTTGTGTGTGTTTTTTCTCATTTTGGTTTACTTAAATCTCAAAGCTTCAAACTCCTCTATCTTTTTCTTTAGTACATTCGTTGCATTGTTTTTTAGTGTTCTTTATTTGTTTTTGTCAATTAGGCATATTTTAATGTTTGTAGATTTGTCTCTTTTTTTTCTAATACCTTTTGTAGCGTTTTCTTATCTTTCTTCCAAGCTTCGCACTCTACAAGCGTATGTTCTGCGTTGTCATGCGTGTTTTCTAGACAAAAAAAAACAATTTTTTCTTTCTCTATCTTATTTATTTTTTTCACCCTTTCTTTTATTTCAGGTATTAGTTTTCTTGTCCATTCTCCCTTTTCTCCTTATTTCCAATGTCTTTGCCATCTTTACATCATATTCTCTTTTGCTTGTCTCTTTGCTTCTTGCTTACTAGTTCTTTCAATTACCATTTTCTTTATATCAATTTTTTTTTTCACTTTCAAATCTGCGGGTAGTGACGCCGCAATTACTTCTAGTGCCTTCTGCGACACCGTCCTGTAAGCCCTGCAAATCTTTAACAAACTTGCTCTCATAGCTCTTCTTACTTATTTTCTGTTTTTTTTTACAAAGTTTCTTCCCATGTTTCTGCGGTATACAATAGTTTACTTTTAACCGCAGTTGCTATTAGCTTTCTTGCCCCTTCTCCTAATCCTCCCTTGTTTGGCATAAGCCTACTTAGCATTCTTTCTATTTTTTTGTTCCTCTTACCGCATCCTTAACCTGTTCATTTCATCCATTTGCTTCACTTGTTACTCCAAAGTATTTAATTTTTTTTCCTATAGTTATTATTTGTTCATCTACCTGAATTTTACCATTTCTCCTGTCTTTTTTGTCGATAGCCATGCCGCCTCGGTTTTTTGTAAAGCCAGATCTAACCTTTTATTTCTCATCCATCTCTTGATCATCTCTATTGCCAACTCTAACATTTTATTTATTACTTCTATGTCTATGTTCTTACCTACCAGAGCTACGTCGTCCGCAAATGCCGTTATTTTTACTCCTTCCGGCAGCCGCATTCTGAGTAGCTGATTATAAACTAAATTCAATAATTTAGAACCTAATGCAGAACCCTGTGGTACTTATCTAATTAGCCTAAATTTTCCATTGTTGGTCAGTAGATTTCTCTCCTGAAGGTAACTCCATATTAACTTTGTTAGTTCATTTTTTTTGCTGCTTCTATAATTGCTTCCCATAGTATGCTGTTGAACGTATTTTGTATATCTAACGCTATTATGACACAGTGTTGCCATTTTCTGTATGGTCCACTGTTTGCTTCTTTTGCTATGGCCTTTACCTGTTCTTACAAACGTTGGTTTATTTCCTTAGTTGCATATTGTAAGATTTACGGCTGCTATCATTTCCTCAAGAATTTGGCCTTTCCTGTCGCACTTGGTCTTTTCTATCAGAACTTGTTTGCTTTTTTGTTTCCTTAGACTGTGTTCTAGTTCTTCTATATACTCCAGATAATATTCCATATTGCAGTTTGGACTGATGTAACAACTGTACACTATCAGACCTCCTATATCGGCCCACACTATTCTCTCCTTGAGTGTTCCCCACTTTTCTACTTTATTTCTACACTTACCTCTTGCTAGGATAGCTGCATCTGAATTCTTGTCTTTTATCCACTCCCCACTTAGTTTGTTTTTATTTGGTTTACTCACTATTACTATATCTATTTTTCTTCTTACCGCTGTTGACATCAATAAGTCTTGCGCCTCTCTTCCTCTGCCGCAGGCGTGTTAGAGAATGTGCAGTTGCACCAATCGCAATAAACGAGCTTTGTGTGGCACTTTAGGTAGAATAGCAGAATATTACACAGAATGACATTTGTGAGCCACCGTATGCAGGCAATAGTTAAGGCTCAAAGAGGCTATACAAAGTATTAAAATCCTATTCAACTGAAATTTTCATTATTAAGTTTATTTTGCAGAATTGCATTTTCTCTAGTGTATACGTACAATATTGATTTTGCTTATTAATGTTCATTAAATAAACTGAAAAGTACCATACGTTGTTTTTTCTACTCTACATCTTGATGGTCTCTTTGATTGTAAAATACTAAAAGTTTTATAAAAAAAAATTACCCGTTTTTTTTGCAAATAATTACCCAATGACCCGTTTTTACATCTGAGTGTAGATAATAGATTTCCAAATCGGTGATGTCAATGACTGACAAATTTCTCAAATCTTAGTACTCGCGTAATCTTTCTGGCACGTAAAATAAACATTATAAACATTATAAAAACAGTTATTAGGCACAAATTAGCAATGCTTTTAGAACATTTAACAATTGTAGCCAATTTAACTTAAAATCACTGTCAGGCTTTATACAGTATAAAATATTTAGAAAATGCTTTGATTTAAATATAGTTTTTTTGCAACCCGCAGCAACACGTATACTTTCAGACTTTAAGAATCTTATGTCTTTAGCGTACAAAATTATGCGTACAGTAACTCTGCAAATTTGTTAATAATAAAACATCATAATATTATAAGCCCAAAATAAATTTATATTGCACTTTTAAATCTATGTTTTTTTCAGATGTAACATTGTACGAACTACTTGTTTTACATATACTTAGATGTAGTTAGTTACTTTACTCTAGCTTTCTTAACATAATTTTATGCAAAATATAGTTTTTTTTAACAGTCAATCAATTTTTGAAAAACCAGTATTTATATCTATTGTATAAATTAAATTTAATAAACTGTTTAGTTAGTTATGGACTTAAAGCTTAATACGTGTTAGATATTCATGTTAATAGAAAGATTTTTAAATGTGCCAAAATTATTTTTATTATGGTTTCTGGTTTGAGTTATTTTATTTGATAATTAAGTTTCTTCACAAGATTGATTTTTATATCTTTAATGTCCTTGTTGTTGTTTGAGATTGTGTCAATATTTCAAGGTTTTTTACGTCAGCAGCATACAATGTATCAGAAATACCATAAATCTAAAAAATATATATATAATGCTGTTTTATGCTACAAATATATTATAATATAATATAGTAAAAATATAATATTATTTTTTATTCCATTTTTTACTTTTTTTACTAAATTTGCGTTGTTGAATGCTAGTGTCGCTTAGCAAGTGTAATTCAATTAATTTATCTCCACGACTATTAGTCAACAAAATTTAGATTTAAATTTAAGTCATTTAATTTCATTGTGTTAAATATAAAATATTCTAATTTTTATTCATGATAATGAATAAAAGTAATCATTAAACAAAATTTGATGTAACTTAAATATTATAGTTTTAAACTTTTGTGTATAAACTATACAATTGAAATATGCATTATATGCAAATAAATAGTATGGTGACTCTATCAGTGGCCAACTAAAACATTTATTCTGAAAAGTTTACTCTGCTGTCGCAGCGGTCGACTAATTAAACCTATAAATCAATACCAAAAGGGGGCCGAAACGGCATCAGCACACCAATCATAACTTTTATAATAAAACTCGACACGGCGTACCCTCACTAACATAGACTCATTTATATTGACGTTTTTATCCTAGCATTTTTTTCTCAGCTGTAAGATAATGGGTAATGTTGCCCCAGTTCCTGTTTTATTGTGTTATTTTACTAACGCGATTTAACATTAATCGATTTTTCATAAATATGGAAAGTAAAGTTTGAAAGAATGATCGATGGACGTTTATTGTTTCCCTTAATTTGCATACATACTCTGCTGGTCAATCTATCCTTTTGCAATATATATTGACATTTACACTAAACCGAACAATAACTTTTGGACAATGGCTTATAGATTATTCATAATAGTATCGATTAGTAAGTCATTGTTACCAAATTTTCAATTTATAATCGCATATTCGAATTAGGTCTGTTGCGATGTGATATTGGCCGACTGAATAAAAACTCAGCACCAAATATGTATAAAAAATTGTCACTGGGTCGAATCCTATTAAAGATATATAATATGTAAAAAGAAATTTTAATTGACTATCGTATATTTTAAATAAGCTTATTGGTACTGTAGGATTATTGTATAAACCATCAATGTTTCATATACGCAAATATTGTCGGCTAATAAACTTTTGTCAGTATATTTTATGGATGATATATAGCGCTTATCTCTTCCATAGACTTTGTGAACTTGGTGTTATTAAGTTAGGTTACTCAAGAGTCATCATTAGATAAGCCGCAAATATTTTGTAATACCTAATTATTGCCGATGCAAACAAGCTAAATTATTTTCTCGAATTTTGCATATGTTCACAATTCTTAATAAACAAAGAATGAGTTTGAAATATAATAATAATTTGATTTGATTGTAAAATATATAAATTTTATAGCATGTCAAAATGGTTTAATATACTTCATAATGAAATAGTTGTATCTTATTTTAAATTAAAAAGGTTTTTTACAACATTCAGGCCATTTACAGTTTAAAAGTATGCGTGATAATATAATTTTGCCGGCGCTATTGATTGATCGGATGAAAATGGATGGTTTAAAAGTACCGAGTCATAAATTTTCACAGTAAGTTAATTTGATTGTAAGGAAAGAAGCTTATTTTGCTAATAATACTTTGGTGGTATAAAAAATATAAGCTGTTTCTTGTTGGTTGATCTTGAATAAAATTGCAAGAACTTGGAAAAAGTTATATATCAATCGTTATATATATTAAATAAATAAAACTACAAATTGTTAGTAAGATTAATTACTATTTCAAAGTTTGTTCATTTTCTAGACCTGTAGTATTTATTGAACTGTTGTATACTATTTTATGCTATATCATGTTTGTTAATACAACAGTAAAAACTGTATTATTAGTTATTTAAAATAATTTAGTGAGTTTTGCATTTTTAGCCGACAAATAAATAAATTGAAACATCATAAATAAAATACTGAAATGTCAGTTATGAAATTATTTTTAAATTTATTTTGCATATACAAATAATGGTTAATAAGAATTTCTATCTATTTTTTTTACGTTAGTTTCATTATATTAATTATTATATTATCTTTCTAGTAGCAATGAGTGTGCTATCAGTTATGCTTTTTTGTATACAATTACTTAGGTAAGTAAAAAATATCAGATGCAAACAAAAACGCCAGCAGATAAAAGTAGTAAAAAATAAATTAAAATATGCTGATAGGAGCATTAAAGGAAGAAAATTGTATGTGGGTGGTAGGAGAGCGCCAGTTATTGATTATAATTGTTATTTTTATTAATTAAAAAAGTTAATATTTATACAAGGTTTTATAAAATAAACAAAGCAAATATAAATAAAATTTATACATTTTAATAAAAACTTATTATTAAAAAAAAATACAAATAATTTGTTTTAAAGAATAAAACCTTTTCTGTTATTCTTAATTATTGCAATATTAAAAAAAAATGTAATAAGTTTTTTATCAATTTGTGGTGGTGGAGAAAAAATTGTTATTAACTGTATAGTGACATTACAATTTTATAGTGCAATCCAGTGGAGTAGTTTCTCATTTAAATCAAAATAGCAGCACGCTAACAGTCCGGGGTTCAAACCCCAAATATGTCCAAAATAATAACTTGTTTTTTATTCATCGGAGTAATTTAGAAGTTACCTAATAAGCCGTTTGTCTCATCAACCCCCTTCAAACAAGTCGTAAGACTTCTGGGGCAATGTAAAATAGCTGTAAAAACGCGCAATAAAGAAGAAGAGTGTTGTCAATTGCCAAACAGCAGAACTACAATAGCTTCATGTTGGTGTTGATAGAATGAGAGATAAAAACAACAACGGAGATTACGACCTAGGAGAACATAGAAATTTACAGTATGATGTAGAACAACATACCGCTCTTAGACGTGGTATAACGGAATGGAGAACAATCGCTTATAGAAGTAAGTTTTTTTATAATGTTTATTCTAAGAACATTAAATGCAAATTGCTACATTAACGCGTTAGATTTTTTTCCTACTAAACACGTGTTTGATACAATTAGTAGAAAGCTAGGCTGTCTTTAAATACTCCACACACTTTACTTAATATTTGGATGCATATTCAGAAAGCTTAGGATTTAATTTAACGTTTTGTAGTTACAAAGCTGGTTATAGTGCCACAGCGCTATCTAATATAAACTAAAAATGTTTATCAATGACAATGATAACTAACAATTTTAAAATTATTGTGAGCGGCAATTTTTAAAATAACGTAAATTTGATTGGTTTTAAATTTATAGAATATCAAATTATAATATAAAATTGATCACATATGAAATACAGATAAAAAAATGTGTAATTATCATTTTTATTTACAAAAAACTATACCTTTTAAGTAATATAAACATTTGCATATATAATAATTGTTATTTTTTGTCTATTGGATTTTAAAACGTTACAAAATTTACACAATAATTTTTATCAAATTTTTTTGTCTATACTATATATATAGTTATTTTTTTTTTATTGTAATTTTTTTTTAATTTACTTTTTAGCATTTTTGTAAAATTTTGCATTTTTTATCAGTCTTTTATCATGTCTTACTGTTTTTTTTTTGTTTTTTTTTTTAGTGTTACTTTTACTAACATAGTTTTTGGTCTACTTAAACATTACAACACAACAACACTTTGGTTTGTAAAAATGATATATTTACTATTACCATTGTTTGCCAAATTTGTTTTTTTGCATCATAGCAACAGCTACTATTGGTTCAAGCTAACCTAGCAAATTTTGTTTTTTGTTTTGGTTTTAAACTTATCAATTTATTTTGCTTAGTCTCTTAATTGACACAACTCCTAGGTACTTTTGTTGTATATATGTAACTGCTCATTACTACTGTCTGTATGTAAATTAGGTTATTACCTACCAATTTTTACCGTCCAATGTAAGTTAAACATTTTTTGTAGTTATTGTGTAATATTGTAAAATGTTACATTGCAGTGAACAGCATGCTTTCTGCGGTTATTACGTTATAATGTCAATCAGTACCAAGTATGATGTTATCAAACCATTTTCAAATGCCGGTCTGTAAATGATTTTTTTTACAGTTTAGTGTAACCTCAACTTGTAATGTTTGCTTGTGCAGTCACTTATACTTATCTAACGTTTTCATTAGCGTTTGTTGACTAACTAGTTTACAAACTAAATTTTATATTTGTGGGCGTTGGTTTATATATCCGAAAATATAATATAAAAACATAAACACGTATTAGAAACTACTCAAATAAAATATTACTGTGATTGGCAAAACATATGAAAGCTTCAGGTGTGCATTCTACGTAATACAGAATATACAGTTGGCTACACAGTGCACTAAACATCTGACCAAAACCATGTTATTAGTGTGATTAGTTATCAAAACGTAAAATTGAAAAGTAATAGTGTAGTGGGTGTTTGTAAGCTTTATTACAATAGAATAAAATGTTGTTACTCTTTTTTTTTGTTTATTAAACAAAATCATATTGTAATAAAGTAAATTATATTCAACATTACAAGTACAATTTTTATTTTAAATCTGCATGCGTTCTTTATGACTTAGCATTTCTCAAACCGATCATCTTTGTTAAAAGTCTTGAACACAGTAGCCGGGTTAGGATGTTGTAAGTAATGTGTTGTTGGTTGGGTATATTGATAAGTATAGAAAATGCAACAGTGGTATTAGGTTATATTTGTTGCTAATGCTAGTCTTTATTACTAGCAAAAGAAATGACTGCAATACCGCTTGGATATTATACACCAAATTGGATTTGTTAGAGTATAGTTTTTACTCAATTATGTTTTTGACACATCAATCAAATCAAGGTTTATATCAGGTCCGGTACGGTTTTGGTAGTTGGCCATGTATGTATACTAGACAATTACGCAGACTATACCTGGTTAGCTTTCGTTGGTCTATTATTACATATAAGTATAACAACAATAAATAAGTTTAGTTTTGAGTTTTGGAAAAAAAAAAATTATCTTTTTTTAATGTCTAAAATTTTTTCGAGCTATTTTTTTGAAGTGATTTGGTGTTGTTAAAATGAATATAATCATATAAGAATTGATGAACTAAAGTTGAAATGGTTCAAAGAATATCTGACAGACCGAAAGCAAGTAACATCTATAAATGAAGTAGAATCAAAGAAGTTATTTACAATACATGGTGTACTTTAAGGTACAATTTTAAATCCACTACTATATACGTTGTACATAAATGATATAAGCCAGAATGATTATGCGTACGTATATTTGTTTGCCGATGATACCCTGTTCGTTGTGGAAGTTGACAATATAAATGAAGGAATTATAAAAATAAATGCTTTGTTACAACATTTTTTTTAGTTGAGTTACAGATTTTCTAAAATAAGTGTCTCCGATTTATACTTCAATGTGACATGCGCACATCTACCAACAACATTATTTTCAGTTTGACAGTCACTCTATTTTAGAAACATGTGTTTTGTATACTAATTAATAAATAATTGTTTAATTGAATATCTATGTGGTACAATCATTAAAAACAGTGAAATTCATAATTACGCAATCAGATCTAGACACAACATTCATGTAAATACAGTACACAAGCAAACAACATATACATGTTTATTTTACAAAGGAATGATAAGATTTAATGAAGTAAATCCACATATCAAGGCTGCTACAGATATATTATAATTCAAAAAACTGCTTAAAAAATATATGATATTAAATTATGATTCATTAGACCTATAATAATAAGTTTAAAAAGTATTTGTAATGTTTTTAATTATTATATAATTGAACTATTTAATACCAAATGTACTTTTATATTTTAAAGATGAATGCTATATATGTTTGTGTTTAAGTTTATTTACAACATTATTTACTTATGTAATTATATATGCATTTTTTTTTTTATTTAATAAACAAAGGGCAAAGAATTTCCATATGCATTATGTTTCTATGTAAGTATTGTGATAACCGTATTGATATTGTATAATTAGCCCTTTATACTTTGTATGTGCATGGCATTTGTACTTGTATTGTACAACATAGAATTATTTTCTATTTTATATTGCAAGCGTTATGGTAACATATTACAGTTAAGCGTGTAGATTTAGTAAGAAATATTTTAAAAGAAAAGATTTGTATTGGTTCGTTATCGCTTTCGGGTAAAAAAAGTAACCCTTGGTTTTGATCCCGAGAGAGCTCTGTCCTTGATATGTGTTATTATAACGATGACAACAACATTAACATATATTTTGACAATCAATTTTTTTCCAGTACAATATAGATGATCAAGCTAGGTTTAGTAAAATTATTTTATGCAAATTATGTTTACATACTGCATTAAATGCATTTAAAAGTACCAAAACACACATTTAATTCTATATTTGTATTTTTTTTTACTATTGTCAACTATAATTGGACTATACTATTTTAACAAAAATAAATTGATTATCAAATTATATGTGGAAACATAGGCATCTTAATTAATATTCAGAAAAACGTTGTTTGCTCTGTTGCACTCAGGCCCTCTCCCGTTTTAGAATCTTTTTGCGCTTACGTTTCGCACATTCTATGCTATACTAGAATTAATGTAGCAGTAACGTCAAAGTTGCCGTTTTTGTTACATACACAATACTGAAAATCAAGTTAGAGGTTGAGAAGTTTTTAAGAGATTGAAATGAAGCGTTTTGACTGTTCCTATTTTCAAAAACCTTAAAACTTTATCTTGATCTGACTACTCCTTTTCAAAAAAAAAAATCCCAAGTAAACATTATTTATTTCAAATAAACAGAAGTTAGTGCAAAAACTAAATATCAGCTCTTAAGATGGGATGCTCGAAATTGTTATAACGTATTGTGGTGACATATGGCGACATACGAGCGGAAAGGGTTAGAATTATTTTGATAAAATTTTTGTAAACTTTTAGGGTGATTTGGCAAAATGTTTTTTTAGATAAAGTGTTTTAATCCAATGAACAGAATGGTATAGATATGGGTAATTCCATTACTTTTCGACTAATTTGAAAAAATTCACCTCTTTGATTTTGCTCAAATTTTCAGGGATGACACATTTTTTTTGATGATTTTAGTCAATAATATATTTAATTATTTTGTTGGTAGTTTTTATAATTTTGAGGTAATTAGCAATTGGAGATACTTTTTTCTGTTATTTAAATTGTGGTCACAGGTATGTTTATTGCTTATCATAGTAGTATTTATTCCAGTATTAAGTTTACAGTAGAGACCAAAATTTAGAATAAAATCAACTTTTTAGATTTAACAATATGTAACAATAATAATAATTTTTCTAAATATAGAGGAAGTTTATTTTGTTAATAAAAACAAAAACGCCAATAGGACTTATATTATAATTTAATTAATTTTTAATCATCGAACGTTTCGACAGAAACACCTGTCTTCATCAGTCAAAATAATTTTATGAGACAGATACAAATACAAATTACAAAAAACATTAATATTATTAAAATCTTACCTTAATTAAAAATAAAATAAAATTGATTATGTTTGGATCACCAATATACAATCATCAATATGGAATTTGTCGATTATCCAGTACGTAGTACTAACACTTACAATATTAAAAACTAACACATTAAAATCATTAAAAACAAAGGTTAAAATTATGCGGAATGAAATAACATTATTCAAGTGTATATGTATTGTTGTGTGAGTGTTCTAGTTGGAATATGAATATTAATATGAAAGAGCGACTATTATTTGCTCTCGATGTCCTTTACTTTTTTATGAATTATTTAGAAAAAATATTTTTATTGGAATATTTTTAACATATTTTCTAATAATCTTATAGGAATTCCATTTACAAATGTGATATATATATATATGTGTATAATTTAACATTAATTAATAATTAAAAAAAAAAATTAAACATGATAATAAAAATAGTTGTTGTCATAGACAATTATAATTTTAGTCCATCTCTTTCATGTTGACTTATGCGATCACACAGTTTTTGTTTGGATTGACCAATGTATTTTTTATCACAATCGTTACAAGGTATTGAATTCACTGTATTCTTTTTTGACAATGTTGGTGTTCTATCTTTAAATTTGGTGAACAAATTTCCTACATTTTTATATGATTTTACGGTTATATTAATCAACGAATCTGACAAAGTGGTCTTAATTTTGTTTGATAAACATTTAATATACGGGATTGAAAACCATAATTTTTGTTCTTTTACTATGTCATTATTTATTATTGTTATAGAATTGTAATTGTTTAAAATTAAATTAATTAATTTTTTTGGATAATCATTAGCGATTAATTTAACCTTTAGTAGTGTAAGATTTTTATTCCAAAATCTTTGGTTGCTTAGTGAAAAAAATTTTTGTTTGAACATCTTAATGATATTGATTTTTTGAGACAAGGGACATTCTGAGTTATAGTTCAATACCCTATTGCTATCGCTTGGTTTTTTGTATAAGTCAACAATTATTTTATTATGATCCTTAATTAGTAATAAATCTAGAAAAGGTAAACTATCATTAATTGATTTCTCAATTGTGAAGTTCAAGGAATTATGAAAATTGTTGAAGCAGGTTAGCAGTTGATCTATTTTATTATCAGGTAATATAATCATGGTATCATCCATGTAAACAAACAACGATAAGATATCGAAATCCAACTCTTTAATACAATTTGTAATCAATTCATCCATGACAAGCATAGGTAAGATGGGTCTAATCGGAGCGCCCATAGAGGTGCCCTGGGTTTGATGGTAGAAATTCCCATTGAATTGAAAATAGCTTGTCTCAAAAAAATGTTCGACAATTTCTATAAATAGTTTTTTATCAATTATTGTGTGAGTAGAAATGATAGACCATCTATCTTCGATTATTTTCAATACAAGTTCTTTAGGTATATTGGTGAATAATGATTCCACATCGAGAGATATCATCGTATAATTATCCGGAATAGTTAAATTTTTAAGTTTTTGAGTTACTTCTATTGAGTTTTTTACATTGTATATAAAAATAGGAATAAAATTATTAAGGATGTTTGTAATATATTTTGAAATATTATAATTGGGAGAATCTCTACTAGACACTATTGGGCGAAAAGGTCTGTTTACTTTGTGTATTTTTGGAAGTCCATACAGTTTGGGAGAGGATGAATGAACACTTTTTAAAGCACGATGTTCAATTTTATTAATAAAATTTTGGTCAAGCAGTTTTTTTTTTAAATTATTGGTGATATTCTCAAATGAAGTAGTAGGGTCTTGGTTCATCAAAACATATGTAGTATCATTAGATATTAGTTCAATTATTTTGTCTATGTATTCAGTACGATCAAGCAACACTGTTTTATTGCCTTTATCTGCTTTCGTGACAATAAGGTCAGGTGTATTTTTAAGGAATGTTTTTGCCATGAGATTTGTATTCAATTATATATTCTATAGATTTTATTAAATTAATAATTGGAAATTCTGTGGAATTGTAAGCTACTGAAAATTTAGAACCTTTTTCAAGTATATTTAGTACTCCGTCAGGAATGAGAAAGTTTGTAGTGTCCAATTGGATATAGAGGGTCTTAGTGCTATCTATCGTAATCTACTAAAATTATTAATTAATTATTAACTATTTTTATTATCATGTTTAATTTTTTTTTTTAATTATTAATTAATGTTAAATTATACACATATATATATATATATATATATATATATATATATATCACATTTGTAAATGAAATTCCTATAAGATTATTAGAAAATATGTTAGAAATATTCCAATAAATATAATTTTTCTAAATAATTCATAAAAAAGTAAAGGACATCGAGAGCAAATAATAGTCGCTCTTTCTTATTAATATTTATATTCCAACTAGAACACTCACACAACAATACATGTACACTTGAATAATGTTATTTCATTCCGCATAATTTTAACCTTTGTTTTTAATGATTTTAATGTGTTAGTTTTTAATATTGTAAGTGTTAGTACTATGTACTGGATAATCGACAAATTCCATATTGATGATTGTATATTGGTGATCCAAACATAATCACTTTTATTTTATTTTTAATTAAGGTAAGATTGGCGTTTTGTTTTTATTAACAAAATAAACTTCCTCTATATTTATTAAATTGAAGGACGAGAAGAATACTATCAGAATAAATAATTTTTCTTTTAATATTTTTGTAAACAAACTTATACAAACTCAATCATTCCATTTGAGCCTTCAACTTACCATTAACTCCAAATTTTTGGCAAATAGAGCTTAATAAAATCATATCAATGAGTTTTCAAAAAACACAATTAAAATTGCTATTACTAAAAAAAGAGTATAGCTTCAGTATACAGTTAATTTATTCCAAGACAAAAATCATAGAACCTATAAAATACATTATAATAGAATATTTTGGTAACATATTCGAGAAAATAAGAAAAGTAAATTTAATTATAAAATAGCGTTTAAAAGTCAAAATAGGTTATCAAACCAAAATTGTCCTACATGTAATGCACAATATATAAGACAAATAAGAAAAAAAATTGAAACTAGATTTAAAAGCCATTCAGATAGAACTTTTGCGAATCATATTTTAGAAAATAGTCACATATTCCCAGATATTGATAAACTTAAAATTATTAAATAATTTTTTTTTTTGTAACTTTTCTTAATTTTGATCATTAAGTAAAGTTACAAAAAAAAAACTTGTATAAATTTCCTTTGTTTAGAATAATTTAATCTTTTTATCCCATTTTGCAAAATGTTTTTTTGTTACCTTTAAGTAAAAACCACCATTTATTTAATAATCTTTTCTCTACCTGCTTAATCTGTTTTTTTGTATAATTGTATGTAATTCATAATCATTTTAATCATAATAACTTCAATGTTTCAATGTAATTTTCCACCTCTCTCTACATTTTCTGTTTTACTTTCGTATATATGCTTTGTAATTTTTTTAAACATTTATACTTGTCTGTATCACCGTCTGATGATGGTCTTGTAAAAAATTGAAACATGTTACGGTTTTTAAATATATTTGTGATATTGTAAATGTGTTTTATTTATTTTTTTTAATTTAGCTTATTCTATTGCAACAACTTTCAGCTGACAAAAATCTACTCTTAATTGTAATCTATAATGCTATAAATTGTTATTAAATTGTTTTCTAATATTAATAATTTATATTTAATAAATTAAAAATTAAAATTTAAAGCATTACTCTTACTAAAATTCTATAAATTCCCAGTTAAATTTATTTTAAGTTTAGGATTTAGTTTGTTTAAGGCTAAATTTTTAAAACTTTTAGTGCAAAAGTGTAGTTTTTGTTTTTAATCTTTTTGGAACATCCATACTAAACACTACGGATAAGCTAAGTAATCTAGTTAAAAAAATAATGTGTCATAGCAGTTGTCATTTGCGTTTTATGCATACTAACTTTTATTTGCTAAAATTGCTATTGTCAATTGATTTGGGGAGCTAATTGCAGTAATTATACTTGTTTACTGAAACAAATTTGGCTTCTTCCGGTCTGTTATTTGTTTCCTGTCTAGCAAATATAATTTTTTTTACCGGATACCAAATTTATCACAATATTTGCAGAATTTCACTTTTGGTTTAAAAACAACTTTTTAAGTATGCACTGAAAAGTTGCAATTCTAGCAACACGTTTTGTTGTAGCTTTTAGTTATGATCAGTCATAAATTTATTAAAGTTTATCAACAGATAGGTCATCATTCAATTGGGAAACTTTTTTTAAGTTTTTACTTATCATTTTAGAACAAATTATTGTTAATATAATCTTTATTTAAGCTAATTGGTTACCAAATAAAACCAGTTAATTAAGACAAACTAAATTCACGAAAACTCCTAAATACATCACTACCGCCATCAACCAAGGTAAAATATTTTGGAGTGGTTTTTGACAACAAGCTTACATAGGTATCACATCTAAATATGAAATAGAAAAATGTTCAAGTCTTGTTGGCAATGCAAATAAGCTTTGAAAAAAAAATAAAAATTGTCTCTAAAGGTAGTGCTTTGACTGTACAGCGCCGTTATAAAATTTTTGCTAACATACGGCGCACTAATGAACCCTACTGTTAAGAAAACATCTTTGTTAGAAGTGTAAACAAATAACATGCCACTCTTCTTTGTGTTTTCAAGATCTTACAACGTGCAAAATCTACACAGATAGCTCAAAAACCAATAAAGGTTCTGAAGCGGAAATCTTTTTCTAAGACCTGGACCACAAAATACGTTTACCACTAAAAACTATGGGGTAGAAAAATAGTAAACCGCAAAATACCTGGTAAAAATGTCCAAATTCTTTAAGTAAAAAGATATTTTAACAAAATAGGTGACATTGAGGCGGACGGTCTGGCGAGTAAAAGGTCAACGCACACGGCGTGTGAACCTAAACCTTAGACCGGTAATTTATAAACAATGCTAACAAATATTACTGTTGACAAAAAACAAATAATTAATATTACATAAATATTTTTAAAGCAATGCCTGTAAATTAAAACAAATAAAACTCTAATAGAAACTTAATATAGTTAATGAATAAATAAGTAAGTCTAAAAAACAAATTTTATAAATAATATATAAAAAACTCTACAAAACTATATTTCCAAGAAAGTTTCTTGTTTCTAATAAAACAGAATTTTAAATTAATAATGTGATTAAGCCTTATAAGAAGGAAACAATAAAATCTAGTTGTAGTATATTTATATAACTATATATGTAAGTTCACAAATACTTTTGTTTACCAAAATTATTATTTATTAAAAGCTACGTCAACTCATAACGTCATAACAATGTTTATAAAAACAATGTATATGAAATAATAAAAAAATTGATTTACAAAGTTTTTTATGACAAATTTATTTTTACAAATACATTACTAATTTTAGCTCTACTAGAGCTTTCTACAAATGTAATTATTAATATATAGTAATAACATCTATGTAGATTTAGCTTCTTCATACACCAAAATAATCTGTCATTTTTGAAGACTAAATTGAAACATAACAATTATGTTTAAAAATATAAAAAAAATATTTTATTACATTGTAGGCAGTTTTTCTTTTTTCCTACTTTTTTCACATTGAAACTTATTGTCAGGGATCGACAATTTGTATAAATATGACCGCAGAACTAAATTTACAAGACAATAATGATTAACAAAACTTTAAAATACATCAATTTTAAATAAAACAACCTTACATCGTAATATCGTAACACATCGTCGGTACGTGTTCATAAATAAGAAGCTGTTGCTAAAGGATGATATACAGAATTAGATAAATATGTATTAATTATTGTTAATACGCTTGAATTTATGGCGGGTCATTAGTTATAGCTACTTGGTTCATTTGAATAGAGAGATTATCGCAGTTCCACTTATCGAGTAGTGAACTAACTTGGGAAATGCGATAAATCTTATCGAATTTGGTTTCAACAGTAGATTTACTGTCTTTCTGGGGAAAAGGAAATTAGTAAAACTGATATAGGTAAGAAATTCTGAGGAAGGCGCGAATCGATAAGCTCGAGTTCAAGGACTGTGACTCCATTTTAAACTCGCACTAGATCTCGGAAAGCATAAATTAGAGTAGCACGATAAATGTAAAAATAATTTAAAGTATTGTAGCACGCAACAACTATTATTTTAATAGGTAAACAACAGTTAACATTGCGTGCATTTATTAGAACTGCCTTTGAATACATTGCCGATGTCAGCGAATTAAATGCACATTTGCCGATAGTCTGACAAATCTGACAATGATGAATGATATTCAATAATAAATCAATACTTTAACATATCAATCAATTGTGAGAACTGCAAAATACCAAATATAAAGCTAACTTAAAAATGTGTAGTTTTTACTTTACTAAAAAAAAAAATACAACAAAATTAATAAATACATAATTTACTATTAAAAAAAAAACTGTTAAAAAATTAAGTTAATAGTTTTCTCTGTTAGCAATTTGAATAATATCAAATTTATTTTTTTTATTGTACATTTTGATAAACTCAATAAAACCCGATTGACTATCATTATTAATATTAATCAATACACCTACAAAATTATAATAATGTCATGTGTATGTGATTTTAATGTACTTTCTAAGAGACATAAAATATCAAACTTTGATACAAAATAGTTAAGTAGTTTTAATACTACTTGAAAATAGAAGTTTTTAAAACCATCCTTGTAGACATACGAGTTATCTCGTACGGTTTTAGCTTATATTTTCTATTTATATTTGATTATTAATATTATTGTCTTTTAGTGGTAACGTTATGTTTTTATATTTTTGTTTTGTTTTTAGCAGTTTGTGTTTGTGCTTTAATCTAATTTAGTTTTTATTTATTTTACAATTCTTTTAAAATTAATAAGTAAATATTTATTTTTATATATTATATACATTCTTTAATTAGAATTATTTTAAGTTATTTTTATAGTATTTATTTTCTAAATAGGATATTGAAAATAGTAATTAAATAACCATAAACCATATTTATTTTTAAAATTGCTTCTTATGCTCACTTTTACTACGTAACCAGCCACAAAAACATTTATTTAACAAAAAAAATTTAAGTGTTTGGGTCGTTGTATGCAAATACATGTAGTTTTTGTAATCTTAAGTTAAAATAGAAAATAGGTAAGTTTTTGTTGTTTTTTTTTTTTAATTTGAAAGATTTTTCTTTGCAATTGTACTTTTTTTGTTTTAAACCTAAAAAAATATTTTAAATGTTAGTTAAATTTATAATCTTTTATTTTTATTTCGTTTTACTTTTCCTACATTATAAATTTTTGATGTTTATGGGTAAATTTCTAAAATCAACTAAATAATATTATTACACCATGAGAATAATTAACACAAAATAATTAAACTTACAGGCAGGTAATTAACCAAAAACCCCATAAAACACAAGAGATTATTTTTACAATAAGCGATGGGTTATTTACCGGTTAAATGTTGAAACCCAAATGAAAGATTTTTTTAAGTTTAAATTTTATAAATCTATATTATTATAATAATTATTATATTTGAAATAAATTTGGTATTGGCACGCAAACATCTGCTACCAAGCACAATAACTATTAGGGTGTAAGTACTTCTTTCTACTGCAATTAAAAGATGTTAGAGTACAAACGTTGCTTGAGAGATTACCCGCTTGATCCGGTAATATAATAACATAAATTTCTTTTACTGTTAAGCCACCGCGGAAGACAAAAGTTTGTTCTAAGCAACACTAAAAATCTTAAAAAAAATTAGTAAAAAAAAGTACGATTAGGATGTAAGGACATTTGCTTTGCTGCTTTGCAAAAATGTCTCCCGAGCAAGATATAGCTTCATGTGATAATCTTTATTTTTAGTCAAGTTGGTCTTCAAAAAGCCTTCTTAGTTCCCGCATCATCCTCACTGATAGACTATCTGGAGCATGTCTGACAGAGCAATGTATGACTTTTATACCTAAAGACTCCAAAGTGTCATGCCACTTCTAAAAGGTGAACTGCATTTTGAGGTTTGCAAGAACACTTTTAGTAGCACTAAACTTATTAAATACGTCCTTTTTAAGACATCTAAAAACTGTATCCGAAGTCGCAACCTAGAAAAAACAAACTAACAAACTAACAAACTTTGTGAAGACAACTACGCAAATAGAAGAAACTTTACCTACCAAAGTAGGCAAAGAGCCATTTAGAGTTTTATTATGTATTAGTTTTTGTTTAACACACCGTTGTAAGCATTTCCACCAAACTTTAAGATGTAAAGCGGCCTACGTTTTAAAAACCCCAAAATAGTCAATACTGACGTAGAACAAACATATAATTTAAAACACAAAACTTTGCGGTATTCAAAGATAAGTGTTTAAAAATTAGCCTTTATACAAAAACAACATACCACTATGCATCATAAAACGAGTATAATCTTCATGATTACCAACTGATTTATAATATTTTGTATATTAGTATTTAAAAGGTTTGCTTTGGAAAATTTGTTGAATAACACATAAAAATACTTTTTAACGAGCGTATAGAGTTGAGTGGGAAAAAAACGCAAAAACGCATCAAAAATTATATTTTTTTTCCTGATATATATTTAATAAAAAATTTAAAATCCTGTAATACAAAATAAAAAAAGTCATTACAATTGCAAATTGCTAAAAAAACAATGATTACTACAACAGTAAAAAGACACCCGAGTAAAAACATGGTCCATTTTTTAAGTTTTTAAATTACTAAAAGCGTCTCTTTTTTAGAAACGCTATTATTTATTTCCCGCTGTAGTAATAGGCAATTTGCTTATGCAATAATGCGTTTAGTAGAAATTAGTACTTGCTATAAACAAGCATCAAGACCGCAGTCACTAACGTCTGTTAAGATGAAGATACCTAAATCTGATACCTAAACCGCTTGTAAAAAAACGGCCTGGAGAGAGAACAAACAAACGATCGGAGGAATTCTAAAGTAGACAGTGGTGGTCGTATCGGCATGTTTCAATGTTGCATTTGAATTCGTGTTTTGTAGTGTTTGTTTTGTTTCTGTTACTACAACTTAATTTAACATTATTATTTACGTATGCATTAAAAATAATTATTAATTTTAATAAGGAATAAGTATGTGTAATACATATAATACATATATTTAGAATCGGTTAATTTAATTTATTATATATTTTGTCTAATTCTCTATAGATATTAAACGGTGAGATAGCTCAGTTTTAGGTTGCAACCGATAACGAATAAAACTTTTTTACACATACACGGTACTTATTAAGATTTGTGTATTTTTTTGTACACAGGCTCAGTAGTACGCATAAAGGAGAGAAGTCAAGTTGTTGCCATGTTGATTCTTCATAGAAAAATAAAAAAACAAAGGAGAAATTTATTAGGAGCACTCTCTCATCACTTTATAAGAGAGTATTAGGTGCTATGCTATTGTTATTAGGTACCGAATAGAAACCGAAAACAAACCAAAAACAAACCAAAAACAAACCGAAAACAAACCTTAAGCAAAAAAAAAAAAACTGAACCAAATGGAAAAGCATACGTGTAAAACAAGCCTTACAGTCTGGGATTCAATACCCATATATCATCAAAATAATAACTTGCTTTTTATCAACCGGGGTGATTTAGAAAGAGATATTGCTAAATAGTAATATTGTTATCAAGCAAGATATGTAACAAGACGACAATTTGTTGTAATTTTTTTTATAATTAAATAAATTATATTCTTTTTTAGAGAGCTGCAATGGATTTTAGCGCCCTTGCTTGCTAGCAATATACGTAAAAAACGTAAATAATAAAAAATCTTGTAAAGTAAAGTAACACAAACATTTTTAGCTTGCAGTATATATCTTGCTTACTTATAGCAATGTGCATAGAGAATCGCCCCGAATAATGCTATTATTTACTATAATAATATTATAATATTACTATAACAATGCTTTGCCCATGCAAACACAAAAACACGCCCCAAATATATTCACACGTGGTCGTCTTCTATAAGATTTGCTAAAATTTGCCGGAGAAACGCATTGAACTAAATTTTGACAGTTATTATTAATATATAATTTTGCAATTAACTTTAAAGTTTATTAACATATAGATTTGAATTTTGGAATTGATACTTAAGTAATTGTTTTCAAGAGCATAAAACCAAAATAAATTTTTATAGTAAATTTATTTATTTGGAAAAAATAATAAAATTTTAAATAGTTCTTTTTTTAAGAATTAACATATTTAAACCTTTCATTGTTTATTTTTACATATAAATTTTGTTTTTTGAATTTGTTATGAATAATACTTTTTAAGAAAATTGCTTTTAACCCTTTGTTGCCATGTGGTCCCGCAGAGGTACCACAAATTCAGTCGTCAAATTCAATGTGCCTAGTCCGCTTTATATGCAACCACAGTTGCTAATGCTCTACAATGAACCCCCCCCCACTCATGTTCTATGTGCTCAAAATATTTTACGCATTTGATAGTGCGTGTTATTCCTATATGAATGTTGTTGTTTCGGCTGTTTGTCGCGTGCGTCTGACCTAACCTAATAAGTGTCGCATTTTTGTGAAAAACTATTTATATATTTGGTAAGTTTCGTTCGTATTCCTTCTGAAAGATATATTCTTTTATTTCTATTGATTCACATTACTAATATAAAAGAAAATAAATAGCACATTTGCTTGAAAAGTGTGTGGTTCCAAACGGAACCACTAGGTCTGAAACGTGTTTTTGACAAACAAATTATTTACAGTCATACCGTCATGGATTTGAGCAAATTAACTTCCGATGACATCTACGCACTTATTGATTCGATTCCATCTGATACGAGTTCAATTTCTTCAAGTGCTCCATCAACTGATGATATTGCGTACCTTGATGATGCTCTTGCCGATAGCAATCTTGCAGAACTTCGAGTTATTGATTCTAACATTGATGATTCTATCAATAACATTGATTTAGAATTCGAAAGTGAAGATGATCTTCCGCTTTCTCGTTTTGTTACAAAACTGAAGTCGAAGTGTGAATGGACAAAAGATCCAAGTTTTGTAAATAAGCCTGTTTCATTCACTGTTGATTCTGGTCCTAATATACCTCAAAATATTGAAACGCCTACAGAAACATTTTATTGTTTATTTACAAAGGAATTTATCGATAAAATAGCATATGAAACAAATTTATATGCAACACAGCAATTTGGAGAACGATTTTTACCAACTAATTCTGAAGAAATTAAATGTTTCTTTGGTATAAATCTTATGATGGGACTTACAAAAAAGCCAAGTTACCGAGACTACTGGTCTGCCAATTTACAAATACAGATACTTTTATATCATCCTCTATGTCCCGAGACCGGTTCTGTTGGCTGTTGTCTAATATACACCTCAATGACAATTCTGTTCAACGAAGAAAAGGCGAAGCAGGTTTTGATAAGTTATACAAACTGCGACCACTTCTTGATGCAATATCAGAAACTTTTAGCAACTGTTACAAACCAAGCGAAAATCAAAGTATTGACGAGTCCATGGTGAAATTCAAAGAACGAAATGCATTTCGTCAGTATATGCCTCTCAAGCCCATCAAGAGGGGTTACAAAATATGGATCCGGGCAGACCAGTCCGGATTTGTATCACAATTCCAAATTTATACTGGGAAAACAGGAGATGGAGTGGAGGAAGGGCTAGGTTCAAGAGTGGTCAAGGATCTAACTCGTGCGCTAGTGGGAAAGCATCACAAAGTATATTTTGATAATTTTTTTTCAAAAAAATGGTGGCACTGGCTATTCTGGCATTTCATAGATCTAAGCATTGTAAATGCTTTCATTGTGTTTAGAGACCGATCTTTAGATGCTAAAAACCTAAGCTTGAAAGAATTTCGTTTGGCCGTAGCTACAGGATTGATCGGTGCAGATGCACGCACCCCTAGAAGAGGACGAAAACCTTCAAACCATGCACAAAACAAATTCAAAGTTACGGTTCCTGCTAAAATAAAATTTGATAAGTGTGCACATATGCCTATTCATGGAAAAAAAGTAAGGTGTGCACACTGTAGCACACGTGCAGAGCCCCATCGTACTCGATGGCATTGCAAAACATGCAAAGTTGGACTTTGTTTGACAAGTTCGTCAAATTGTTTTCTTAAATTTCATGAGATATAATTATATTTTCTATTTGAATTTGTTTTGTAATTTTTAATAATTATGTTTTCTATTTGAATTTGTTTTGTAATTTCCTGGTGGTCATAATACGGAACCACTAAATAAATAACAAACTACAATAAATAAATAAATGTTTTTGAGTTATTAGTGATGTATTTACCATATAATCCCATATGTGAAAAAAAAAATTATTTTCAATTCATAAAAAATTAATTCCGGCTGCAAAGGGTTAACACAAAAAAAATTACATTATAATCTAGATAGTGCAGTAGGATTTTTTGAGATATGTTTTAATTGTTCAATGCTAAATTCTGTAACAAGTTCTACACCCACTTTGTTTTATTTCTCCATAAAGCAACTTTCAGTTCTAAAATTGTTGAGAACTGCGGAAAGAACGTCCAATCATAGTTGCATAACCCGACTAAACTATGTAGTTAACATTTTTATTCATAAATAATAAAATATTCTACTATATAATTATTTTTATTGAAAATGCAAATCATTTTGTGAAACATGTTTGCCATTAAAAAATAATTATATAGTAGAATATTTTATTATTTATGAATAAAAATGTTAAATATAAAAAATTTCTACAAAATAAAAGAAGAAAATATTAATTATGTAGTTAACGTAAGTTTTTAAAAGTTGGAAAATCTATTGTTAACCTTATACGTTTAGGGACTCTAAACGTTTTAGCAAATAACAAAGAAAATTTACTTTTGGTTTAATAAAAGCATTTAACAATTTAACTGTAAAACCTATTTTACCTAATCTTGTAAAAAATCTATTTAAATAGTTTATGTGTTTTACAAAAGTCCTATAATAAATTAACAGATTATCAATGTAGTTTTACTTTAGATTTGATAACAATTTGAAATAGCAACAAAACCCGTGTCTTGCTTAACATTTACCCAAAAAGAAATTTGCCAATACAAACTGCTCAGGTCAATAGTGGACATGTAATATACTTTCTAATATTATGCATTATGCTGTCTACTAACTGAGACAGTTTAGAATTAGGTTTTATGCGACTGTGTTGTTTTTGGGCGTCTAAACACACTCGCTACCGTTCTTTTTGACCACAGTCAACAAGGAAAACAATAAAAGTGTGTTATTGCATTCTGTGGCCCAAAACGTTATATTTGATTCATTTTTTTTCACTGCTTCACGGTGCGCATATGGTCTAGACAGTCTAGAGTGAAGTTTTACCAAAAAAAACGTCAGGTCAACAAGTTTTATGTTGTGTTCATAAGCGGTTATTGTACCAGGTACATGATTAATGCAGTTGCTACTGTAGGTAGATAACCGCAACTATTATTATTAATACGTTTGTTTCTTGCCTTTCGGCTTTGAAAATTACATTTACAAACATATTTATAACCCAAAATGAAAAACCATAATTCTTATAAAATTAACTACAACCAAATTTTTTTTTTCTGTTTGTCTACTTTTTTTCTTTGTTTTTTAACTGCCCTCATTCATTTTATTCCTCTTTCGTCTTCTTTCAATATCTCATTTTTCCCATCTGCTCTTCTTTCATTTTGTTACACTCTTTTAACATGTGTTCCATAGTTTCCTTAGACTCTCCACATGTTCTGCACATTTTTAAATCTTCTTCCACTTGTTCTTCATTATCACATCATAATCTTACAATCATTTTTTTATCATTTTTACTATATCTATCACTTCCTAGGTACTTTGGCAGTTCATTTCTATAATATGTTCCTAATTTGCGTTGTACTTAGACTCAATCACTTGTATTCTCCTTCCTCGCTTTTGTATATCTTTATCTTTTTCCATAATTTTGTGCCATGTTTTTCTCTCAGATTCTCTCATTCTTTCAATTTTTTGACTATCAAACCCATTTCTGTTGTAAAAAATTTTCCTGATTTTCCTTAGCATTTCTTGTTCTCATTTTTTCTTTCATGCATTCTTGTAAGATTTTACATTTGTGTCATTGTCTCATTCTTTCTTCATACTTCATTGCTTTTTTTCCTGCTTCTACTTTTAACTTAATTTTTTTTTTTTACTTCTTCCAGCACAATATATGCTGGAGTTTTATTGGTTAAACCTAGCATCCATTTTCAATATTTTACCTGTAGTGCTTCTAATTTTTCTTGTTCCTCCCATCCTTATATTTCTGATCTATAAAGTATTATATATATATATATATATATATATATATATAACTAAACTATCAATTTTCTTTCACTTATTCTCTAAACTTGCCCTACTACTTTATTTGCCTTCTGAGCCATTTCTTTAATGTGCTCGTTCTCACTGTTATTTTTGCAAAAACTATATCCCAAATATTAAAAAAAATTTACTTCCGTAATCTCTAACACACTTCATTTTCAGTCTTCCGTTTTTTTTTTCTACCTCTCTTTCTGAACACCATCATTTATGTTTTTTTCTACATTAACTTCTAATTTTTATTTCTAAATTTTTTTTCTAAACTTTTCATTATTTCTTTCATTTTTTGCCAGTATTACCATGTCGTCGGCATATGCTAGCGACCACACTTTTTTTCTATCAACTACTACCCCTCCTGCTTCAGCCATCCTCAGTTTTTTTTTCTACATTTGATATGTAAGTTGCAAACAAAGTGGGACTCAGTGGGCAGCACTGTCTTACTTCTTTTGTTGTCCAAAATCTTTCACTCATTTTTTCATTCACCCACTCCTTGCTTGCTGTATCCTCATACACTTCTTTTATTCGTCTTACCAAGTGCTTGCTAATTCCTTTCTTTCTCATATACTTTCACAGTTTCTTTCTATCCACACTATCAAATGGCGCCTTCAGGTCCAAGAATAACGCGTATACTTTTTTCCTTTTTTCTGCTATTTCTTTTTCAACAATATGGTGTAAAATATATACGTTATCCATGGTACCTCTTTCTTTTTTGAACCCGTCTTGCCCGTCTGGAATTGTCTCATTCATACCGAGTTTCTCATTCAGTTTTTTCTCTAATAACATGGCGTAGATTTTGTATGCCGTACCCAGTAGTGTAATTCTTCTGTAGTTTTTTATTAGATTTTTTGTTCCACTCTTGTGTATTGGACATACAAGACCTTCTCTCCATTGACTCGGAAACCCTTCTTCCTTCCATACTCTATTTATTAGTTTACTCAATCTCTCAATCAACTCTTCCGTATCATACAACCACGCTTCATTTTGTATCCCATCTAAACCTGGCGTTTTTCTTTTCTTTAATTTTTTATCTTCTCCTACATTGCTTCCTTCGAAAATTTTCCCACTTGCTGGATTGGTTCTTGTCTGTCCGGTTTTTCTTCGTATTTCTTTTCTCCTCCAAACAAACACAAAAAAATTTCTTTCAACTTCACCATTGGTATTGCCTCAATATCTCCCTGATTTTTTCTTGTTTCTTTATTTATTTAATAATATTTAATGCAGGTGAATAACCGCAACTAATTAATGACAGCTGGGGAATATAGCGGATATAAATATTTTGCTTTAATAAACGCGTTAAAAAAATAATTAACATATGCGCTTTCCCCGTATCTATTAGTTTTAATCTAGTCCTAAAACTAATTTAAAAAAAATACTTTAAACTTATTTAAAGTGCAAATGTTACTGAAAAAAGCTTGTGTCTAAAGTCTAAACTTCATTCACAAAAGATTGAAACATATAATATTTAAGGTGTGTAAATGACATAATAAAAAATAACAATATTAATTATATTTTTTCTAAAAAGTCTATTCAATGTAAGATTTTGCAATTTGCAAGTTTTGGAAATTGTTTTAAAAAAAAAATTCAAATTGTGTTTGGAAGTCATTATTATTATTAATTAAATTACATTGATGGCTATTATTAGCCAGAGTAGAAGTATTTGCGTTTATACTATTATCATACCTAGAGTTATAACACTTATTATCTAACAAATGCAGGGGTGGTAACGTTTCTTCTGAACCTACATGAGATAATCATAATGATTATTGCGTCTATAATTTTTAAAATTATAACAACATTAACTTACAATATGAGTAGGTGGCAACATTTTATCTGCTTTATCAACTTTAGATTGTAAATATACATTTAAATTAGTGAGTTGGTATTTAATTTTATTACTTTTCAAACTATAATGTCGCTTATTATCTACCAAATGTTAAGGTGGTATTATTTCACCTAAAGCAACATCACAATGTAAATTAACATTTGTAGTAGTTGATAATTATTTTCACATGCATGGTTTACTACATATAATAAATTTGCATAAAAATATGCTTTTTTCTTAACTATTTACTGATGTTACATTGAATAATAAAAGCAACATAAAACGTGCTACTTCATTTGGCATTTGAGGTACTAGGCTATTGGCAGTAGTAATAGTTGGTAAACCATGCTTTCTCCGCATATCTTCTTTATTGGCCACCAGATTAGCAAACATTGAGCAATTTAAAATTCTATTATTTGTACGAAACGCGTCGGACGGTTGATTAACCTGAAGAGTTGGCGGCTGCGGTAGCACTTCATTTGTTGTCTTTTTCAAAAGTATATTAAGAATTAATTTGCTCAATTATTTTGAAAAATGACTTTACTTTAAATAAAAGTTTAAATTTCAAACAATTTTAAGAAATAAAAAACTATCCATAAAAACTAGTCTAAAGATTTCTCATAAGAATAGACAAGAGCAGTTTTAATTTGATAACTAATACGCTATCAATATTTTGAAGTTTTAACTTTTGATTACATTTCTAACTCTTTCTTAAATTTTAAAATTATTCAGCAGTTGCTGTTTTTAGTCAATTTGCTTTGTTTTTAAATGTCACAGTTACAAAAAAATGTAAACATACAATAGTAATGATTAATTGGTAAATAAATATATTTATAGTAAGTTTTTAAGTACAGTAATTAGTTTAAAATTTATTAATTGCTAATTGTTTGCTTTCTAAAAACAAAAAGTTTTAATGCACCATAAAAATTCATTTTAAGTCTTTTAAAAACAACAAAAACTTTTGATAGTTTATAAAACTTTATTTTTTAAATTTATTTTCTTGCGTGGAAAGTAAAACAATTTAGGCAGCCTGTACTGTCTAGTAGAGTCCGGTTTTTTCCGAATAAAAATGTCTATTTTTATCTTCTTTCTTTAAGAAGGTTTGCTTGGGCGCTTTTTCTACTGTGAGCCTGCTGGTCTTATTGTTCATTTCTGACGTCATACTTCAGAAGCATTTGCCAGAGAATCACCTTAAGCTCTTTTTTAGTTAGTTTATGTTTGACAAAAAAAGGAGTGAGTTGCAGATGATAAGCATTACATTCACTTAGCAAATGCAGCAAAGTATTTTTTTTCTCTATACACTTGTTGCGTAAGGGGTATATTAATTGCATTCTATAAATGTGCTTGTTAAGATAAGATTTTTTTGTTAGAAATAGTCTTGAGTTGCTGTATTGCATCAAGTTTGCTACAGATTATTTTCTTTTCGGTTTTTTATAAGATTTTGGAACTACGTTCAAGTCCAGTAAATATTTCATTTTCTCTCTCTTTGGCAAATCAATTAAAAAAAAAACGTTGGTGTTTTAGTATCTTGACCAGACAAACTTGCAAACCGTGGCAAATGCTTTAGAACGTTTTTGCATGCTACAATCATATCAAATTTCTTTTTAATGCAATAACCTTTTATAAAGTCTAGTCTTATCATTATTAAAGTTGTTTCTCATGCAACACATTTGTTATACAAGGTGATTATAAATGTTTGGGATTATGTAAATAATAAAAATATTTTTATATGTTTACATTGTTTACATGTTTATAATTATCAGTTGTAAACTTTCGAACACAATCCGGACTAGAATAGAACCATTCCCCATTATCAAACCGCCCATTTCTAAAGTAGAATTAAATAATAACAATATTGTCTTTATTTGTATACTGTCTTATAACTTTGCATGCTTGACAGCTGTGAAAGTTGAACTGCCAAAACAAATAGTATAGTAGACTATTTTAAAATAGCGGCATATTTAAAGTGATAACATAATTCCATTCATTTATAGAAACTTTGTATTAAGTCTGTAGGTTCCAATTTACAATTTGCTTATATGTCTGTTGGTACGCTGTTGGTTATATTTTTGAGTGTAATTTTTTTTCTCCATAATATAACATGTTTGATATAGTTGCTCCAAACTTTCTGTGTACAAGTATAAAGAGATTATTGGCATATGTATATTTGTAGTAGGCTGTCCATAACAAGAAAACAATGTAAGGATAAAAATACATCTTCTGTGAGCACCCGTTACTATAATTTATCTAAATATTGTTGTTTACAGTTCAGTTCTAAAAATAGAGTTTACCCAATATTGAATAATAGGTGCTATTTCTACATTCTGTAATGCTGTTTCAATAAATGCAGAGATAGTATTGTCAAAAGCTTTTTTATGTCTGAAAAAGCTCCTAAAGCATTTTTTTTGCAATTATTAGTTATTTTACATTTTTTAATTAGTTAGCATAATAGTATTGATATCTTTTATATAGTATGTACCTGTTTACCTGTTTACTAATTTTTTCTACAAGTTTTATCATAAAAAATGAAATTGGTCTGTAGGATTTAACTACGACATAAATGTGTTGCTTTGACTTTGGTATAAATACCTACCTTAACTACTGCCCAGCAGTTTAATATATGTAAAAGTGCTAGCTGATTTTATATAATTTTTTTTTTTTAAGTTGCCAGTCTCTTTTGAACCAATTATAAAATAGAATTTGTCAACTCCTGGCAACTTGAATAGTGTAAACATACTAACTTCCAAATATATAATGTGTTTATTTAATATGACATCTGTCTTTGCCTAAACCCTTTTGTTTATTTTATTTTTAGCATATCATTTTTTGTTTGGTTAAAAGTTTTTGCAGTTGTAGATTCTAAAAAATGTGTTTGCAGTAGCACCTGCAAAATTTTTTTGACCGTCTTTGTTTAACCTTTTTTTTTGTCAGAAAAAATCCAATGATTGCATGCAATTTTTGCTCACAGCTAAGAATTAGTTTGTTTGTTTTAGACGACAATATCTCCACTAAAAGTCTTTTTTTTATAGCGGTGTCATACGCTGGTTATGTATAAGACCCAATCACCATTTTTTGTTTGTGTCGTCAAACTACCTATTTTACTAAGTAATTTTGTTAGAGGTGTGTTTGACGGTGCTTGGGCAACTTTTTTTGCTGTTTTTTAGAGTTAACAAACATGTTTTATTATCTCTAACTTATGACTTGTTGCTGCTTTCTAATTTGACTAATTAGTATTTTGTTGCATGCGTACAAGTCAATTTTTCTTGGGTTTTTTAATTAGTTTTTTCTGACTAAATGTTGAACCAAATGTATAAGTAGTCTGACAGCAAAAGTATATCCGACACATGCCACTTTTTAATAACTTTACTTGTTTGTCATTTGCCAATGTTGCATTGATTTACATTGAGCTCAAGGATTAATAGTGTTTAAGTTTTACTTTTAATTAACAGGAATCCATCTTCCTGGTTGCAAAGAATCCTGCTGACTGTAGGGAAAATATTTTCACTCTCAAATAATCTCCTTTCTTTTTATAGCAACACAAAGGTTGTAGCATTACTAACCTCTGTTACTAACTATATAAATAACAAAAAAATTAGATACTTAAAAATTTTAATTGTAGCCTTCTAAAAACTATAGGCATTTTTGAAACTGCATAAATTTGTGTTGCTAGCTTTTTAAAAGGTACAGTAAATCTTTTTATTGATAGCCTTCTTTCTAAATGCAACAAGAAGTTTTTATATTTCATACATTTCTATTGTTATTTTTTTTTTTAAATAATAGAAAATACTCTAATATTGACTGTATTTAACTTGCCCTTAAATGTTATTGAATAGTTTTTTAAAAAAGCACTTAAAATATAAATATTTCTTTTGCAGGTGGACATTTACCACATCTCTTTTGAGCAGTATTTTCTCTGTGAGTTTTTAATTTTTTAAATGAAACATTTTTATGTGTGCCAAAATAAAGACGTTTAGTCCGGCCCTGGCTAGTGCACGTCTATAGAATTCGCGCGCATTGCGGGTTAAGCGTGAAAGGCCGAGGGTACATGTGAGAAGAATTGTTCTTTATATCCGCGCACGAGCCTTTGGTGCCGATCTCTATGTGCCTTTCATACGAACCATATGAATGCCAAGTTGCACCTGCTAAGTAATGTATAATTATTATTTTGTGTTTATTGAATTGTTTAGTTTGTTAGTATAAAACTAGATTGTGTAGATTTACGATTATTGTTTATTTTAGGTTTTTGATATTAAAAATAAGAATAAACATTTGGTTTATTAATTGGAATTACATTCTTTTCACCCTTAAAACTAACCACACACGGTAGTGTATTAAGTACTAGAAATAATATAACAAAATAATTAAAAGAAATATTTATATTACTTGTTGCAATGAGCACTTTATGCTCTCAGATGAAACACAACATTAAAAAAACGTGTAACTTTGTAACGCACTGTTCTTCAAATGAAATATTTACACAAACTCAGTAATATATCAATCCCATAGGTTAGCTAGACAGAATGACGTTGCAAATACAAACCACTAATTAATAACAATATTAAATTAAAAACAATAATAGATTCCTGGTAACTCTTTATAAGTACGTTATAAATCCGGAGACTTCCGAAGTTTTTGCAATTAAAATTAATTATAAAAAATATTTAATTATCAAGATAAAAATTAATTAATCCTTGTGTGACAATAGTTGGTGTGTTTAGTATAAAAAAGCCCGCAACGAAGGATTACTTAGATTAATAAAAAATTAATTAAATTTACTTAATTAAAAAATGTTTAATTATTAACAAAACACATGATTAACAGTCAATTATGAATATATCTAAATTAATCTTATCAGCATTATCCTTCATAACTTTTTGCGTCCAACGTTGTTAAAATTAAATGTTTTTTTAATAAATGTAAAATATTTTCTAATATCACAGATGACATCAAAGTTAACTACGGTGCTTTGAAGAATTTGTTTTTATTCACTTATGAGTGTTCTAGCTTGATTTATAATAAAGTTATATTTATTATATGTATTAATATTTTTATATCGAAACACACAATATTGCTGAACATTGTCAAGTAAACAACGAATTATTTTACTTAAAAAATCCATATTTATCTGTGAGTAACTAAATTGTTATTCAGAACTATTTGAAAAATATTCCACTTTACATAATGCATGATGTAATTAAATTCTACATAAACAAAATTAATTGTCGCTCTTATAAATTGCAACTTCCACTCTAACCCGCAACGATTTATTCTAGTGTGCGATATTAAACATTTCATTAAATATCCTGTGAATAATCACTGCTAACGAAATTTGAGTGCAATGCAACAGTGCTCAAACATTGCCGAATAACTAACCAAAAACTTCCAATTAAAACGTTTTGCAGGTGGATACTTAGTTATCTATCTATGTAATTATAATCCATAACATTGTTGAATCCACTATACTCATCTGAAAACATGCGTTTCACAATAATTAATACGTTGTGCTAATTTAATAATCCGGTATCTGAAATGTATGCAATGCAAACATAATTAATGTATTATCCATACCGTAAATTTATAAATGTTTTAGTAACACATAGATTTATTAATAGGTTTTTGGACCATACATATGTATATATTGCAGTATTTTAAATCTAAATTATGATATGTCACAAGAAAAACATAATATAAACAAAAAAAAGTTTTTTTTGTAGATTAAGAAAAATCTAATACGATTTAGTCGTCCTGGTGTTCTTAGAATTAAAACTGATGCAATAAATCTAAAAGCTGGAATTGTTCAAGAATGTAAGACATCTACAGCTGATATTCGAATTTAAGAATTATATATCACAGCAATTCGATTATCAACATTATTATATTATTATTGTGTTTATTATGCTTCGGCGTCAAATATGTATGCAGTTATAAAATGTTGCTAATTAACTCTACTAATAATTAATTAGGTATTTGTTTAGTAATTATTTAACCATTCGTGTGTTGCTGTTTATCTTCTAACTTGCTGTAAAACAAAGTTATAAATTTGTTTTTGCACGACGTAATTTTAGTATCTTCAACATCACGCTGATATTGTGTATCTTTTCTTAATTTGTTTCTAAATAGATTTTAAAAGAGATATAGTATATTAAAACGACTTTCTCCATACTTGAGGAAGTTTAATACAAAAACGTTTTATGTAAATGCTAAAGTTGTACAAAAGTAAAAAAATGTTTACATTAATTAATATTTTTAGTTTTTTAATACTTTTAAAGCTTTATTAACAATATAAATGTTACAACAAAACTTAATGTAAAATTGTAACCTTAAGAACACAAATTGAAGATAGATATTGATTTTAACTTTGAAAAGTATAGAGTTGCGATTTTTTAGAATTAAATACAGTCCGGTTAAAACAAACCCGTTTATAACAAACTCTCGGGTATAACGTACTTAATTTGAAACAACAAAAATTTTCTCATAAACTCAACACTATTTTTTACTAGTTATAGCGAACCCGCTTAAAACAAACTTTCGGATAAAGCAAACCAAAATATATCTAAAATTGGCACAATTTTCTTGTTATAACGTACTTTTCGGGGTTTATTTTCTGGGGTTCTACGATTTATGGATTTGCACGGTATTTTCTTGGATGTATTTTGTTTACATCATTAGGGTGTGTTATTTCCCAAATTGCGATTTTTTTTAGAAGATTAGTTAAATGTCTTCTTTCCATGATAAATATCTATTATGAAATAATAAAACTTATTGTTAACAGTATTTTTGCGTGCTTATCAAATTATCTATTTGATTAACAAGGGGGAAATCGTCTTTAAACGTTCAAAGTTTTTTTTACAAACTGTAGGTCTTCATATATATATATATGTGAACATACTGGATTTTTTTTTTGTAAAAACAATTTTTACGTTACTTTTAACATAGAAAAATAAATATATAAAACAAATTACAATATTTTTTATTACCGTTTATAACGAACTTCGTATATAACAAACTGGTTTTGGTACATTTTTTGAGTTTGTTATAACCGGACTTTACTGTTTGATCAAGTTGGAAGTATCTTGATTGATAATCTTAGTTTATAGTTGCTACAAATTTTAGCTTAAAAATTTCAAGACGCCTGAGCAAATATTGCAATATTTGTCAACTTGGATTTAAAAAAATATAAAGTACAAAGAACGCTATCATTAGCAATATTATGATGAACACTTATAGTTATTTACAAAAGTTTAACAATGCAAATTAAAAATAGAGTCAGCTAAAGAACAGAAAATTTGCATTATAATTTTGGGGTCCAAATAGTTATTAATTGGGTTTAGATTCATTTTAAAATTGTCTAAAGCTTTTGTACAATTTTCCACAATAAAATTTTATTTGTTACTAAAAAGTCAAACAATTAATTGCCAAACGTTTTAGTTGAAATCTATATTAAGTAACTAAAGTAAAATTATTTTGATCTAAAAACTTGACAATGTAAAAATTTATGTATGCTGCTCGCTAAAAGTTGGAGAACACCAAGAATCTGTAACTTAACTTAACATCTAAATTTCAGATATTCTGTAAATTATTCACACTAAAATAGATAAAATTTCAACAAATTTATTCATTTCAATAATTAATAACTTGCCCAAGTTAGCTAAAAATTAAATTGCCAATCTCAACTTAAAAAATTAAATCTTAAACTTGATAGCCCAGTTTTCTACCGATTGTATTCTACACGTTTAATAGTGATATGTCTTAAGAACAGAAAGGCTATAAAAATAAACCAGTTTGACCTTTAACCCAAAATATCTCCGTTTATGCTACTCTCAGAAATATGTGTCTGTCAGACACGTAGCTAAAAACATAGCAAAAGCATATAAAAATCGGAACAATGTAGGTTTAATTATTAAATTTTTATATAAAAAAAACATTTACTATTTAATATTACAACATAAAAAATATAAAAACAAACTATAACTTCAAAAAACAAAAAATAAAATGTCAAAATAAAAATTATAAAGTTTTACACACATAATTTTTGTAAACATTCTAAACAAATTAGTTTATTACTCTTATAACCTGTATTTCGGTTTTTTTGATAAGAACCAATACTGCATTTTTGCTTTTTTTTTAGTGTTTTGGTTTTTTCAATCTGATCTGTTATTTTTTTTGTTGACTACTAGTATTGCAACCAATCTGTTCATCGTAATCTGGATCACTATTCAAATCGTCAATCGGTTCAACTAGATTTATATTTTTATCTGACTCAAGTTCATTGTAACAATTTATATATTTTTTTTTTCGAAATTGGAATCATCATAATAAAACACTTTATTACGTCGTTTTAATTTATCACGTTCTGTTGATGTGCTTGAAATTGTGTTCATTGTGTTTACAGAAACACGCCTAAAATGTTTGTGTAATAAATTTTCAATAACAAATAAAAACTAAATATTTTACTAATTAAATTTGAGCAATTTCTAGAAATATGTGTGTTTGACAAACACTTTAAAATGTGTGCGCTCTTAGAAATATGTGTATAATAGACACCGTGACTTTTCAAAATACGTTTGTATAAATAAAACGGCTAAATCAAACTCATCGTTTTTAACGTTATTAGCCGTATTGAATAATAGAAGGAGGATACCTAAAGCGTAGGGCAGAAAATTGGCAGGCTACCGATCAATTGGAATTGTACAACATCCAAAACTTTAACACAGTAACATCATTCTGCAGATTAAAAGGCGAGGTGTTGTCATTATGTGCAAAAACGACGTTCCAGTTCGGACAATGAGCAACATTAATAATATGTCAATAAACAAATTGATCGAGTGTGCTGCTGTAGAGATAAAAATCTTTAACATAAAACTTGCTGTAATATGTATGTATAGGTCACCAAAAAGTGATATTAATAAATTTTTTGAAGTGTTAGATAATATACTAGAACACATGCAATCAAAACAAATTAACTTTTTTATAATAGGTGATTTTAATATTAATACACTTGTAAATAGTCATAAATGTATTCAATTTACAAATCTGATAGAATCATACAATGCCAAGTTAACAATAGATGAACCAACAAGAACACATCACACTGGTTTAGTATCATGTCTAGATAATTGTATTGTTAATGCAAACTTGTCTGTATATGCAAATATAATTAAAACATGTCTTTCAGATCATAGCGCTCAACTAATCGAGTATGATATAAATCCAGCTATCCAGACTCTTTCTAAGCAATATAACCGAGTATACCGTGATAATGAGTTAAACATATTCTGTTTGGATATCAAAGAAGAAGGTTTTGAAAATGTATTTGCAGCTACAGACATTAATAATAAATATAAATGTTTTATGAACACTCTCATGTTATACATTAATAAGCATTTTTTCTCTTAAAAAACGTATGCCATATATTAACAAATATAAAAATAAGTTTAATTCCGATGAAATTGTAAAATGTAAAAATCAAATTCATATATACCAAACAATATCCACTTATATACTTGCATGTAAAATTGCTCTTAAAAATTGCAAAATAAAATATAATCAGTTATTAATTACAGAACAAACCAAATTCTATGTGAATAAACTAGTTCACTCTAGTAATAAGTCTAAAACAGCATGCAATATCAATTCTGATATAGTAGGCAATAAAAATAAGAGTAAATTTAAAACTATATTACCAACCATCGATAACCATATAAAACAAGCAAATGATTTTAATATATTCTTCAAAGAACTTGCTCCTGGATTACTTCTAGATAATATTAGCCATTTTAATATTGGTAGTACATTCTTATGTAATATACAATATCATAATACATTATTTATTTTAGATCCAATAACTGAATTGGATATTCGTAATGTAGTTAGCAAAATGGAAAACAAACCAACATGTGGGTACGATAACGTTCCTATTAGTTTAGTAAAAAAATGCCTGGACCAAATAATTAAACCTTTAAAACATATATTTAATACATTTTTCAAAACGGGCACATTTTTCAATAACTTAAAATTTTCAATTATTTCACCTATTTTCAAAAAAGGTAACAAAGAAATTTTTAATAACTATAGACCCATTAACGTTTTGAGTACGTTCTCTAAAATATTTTAATCTTTAATGGCATCACGGTTGATAGAATTTTTTAAACACAACAAATTATTTTCCAAAACGCAACATGGTTTCATGAGTGATAAAGATATCGAAACTGCAATATATGAATATTCATAGCCGATTTATGCAACACTAGATAATGGAAAGATAGCATGCGGTGTATTTCTGGATTTATCCAGAGCATTTGATACTATTGATTACGACATCCTACTGATAAAGCTAGAACGTTACGGCATTCGTGGAGTTGCCAATAAATGGATAAGTTCATATCTAAAGTCAAGAACACAATCAGTGAAAATTAGAAATAATATTAACGGTGAAGATGTAGTATCAAATTCTCTGGATATAGACATGGGTGTACCACAAGGCAATATCTTAGGGCTACTTCTGTTTAATATATTCATAAATGATATAAATAGTAACATCTCAGATGGATGCCAAATAATAAACTATGCAGACGATACCAGCTTAGTATTAATGGGTAGTACATTTATCGATACAATCACAATTGGAAATCAAGTTTTAAAAGATTTAGAAAGTTGGTTTTATAAAAATAATTTACTACTTAATGCAGATAAAACAAATTGTATTTTATTTAAAGTAAATCAAAGCATGGAAACACCATGTACAATTACGTTAGATAATAAAAAAAACAAATTTACTCAATCCGTGAAATTTCTTGGAGTCATTCTTGATGATAATTTAAATTACAAAAACACATTGAAACGTCTAAGAGTGCTCTCTAGTCATACTAATAGTAATATAATTCGAATTTTTTATTATGCAAATTTTTATACACACTTAAAATATGGTATAATATTTTGGGGCAATAGTGTTGTTAATGTTGATACAATCTTTTTGATTCAAAAACGGGCAATTTGAATTATAAATCGAATAAAATATAGTGATAGCTGCAGAGGGCTTTTTAGACAAGATAATATCGTGTACTGGAATATACATCTATGAAAGTGTAAAATTTATATGGATTCACAAACATCTTTTTAACCATAATAAACTTTAAAATATGCATAATACTAGACACGGCAAGACATATATATATATATATATATATATATATATATATATATATATATATATATATATATACCCATCTCATAGATTAAACTTTTTTGAAAAAGGGCCTCACTATTCCTGCCTAAAAATTTATAATCCTTTGCCAAAATCTATAAAAGAATCTAAAACATTACAAAAATTAAAACAGTCACTAAAGAAATTGTTAATTCAGTTAGAACCATACAACATGCAAGAATTTTTTTCAGGTGTTTGTTAATTTTAAATATATGTATTAGTATATGTATTACTATTTTTTGTATCAAAGTTTATTAATTGTTTGACTTGTTTCTTTTGCTAATGTATGTATTTTTGTTTTATTGCACTGTACATTGTAATAATATATTAAAATAAATTTTTTAAAATAAAAAATAAATTACATCAATTATTTCACAATATGAAATTCAAAATTGTTGCGTGTCTGTCAGACACTTATTTCGGGTTATGGGTTAAGCTAGTTTTAGGAATTTCATAGTGATTGTACTCTATGTACCTTTGCATTATTCTGTTTGAAAATAAGGGTTTTTAATTTTTTTAGTTATGTTGATTCTAGAACCGTGTTAATATTAGAATAAATACTAGACAAGACTTTCTTTTATAAACAGTTGTTTCTCATACTAGCGTAAAAATCCAGTACAAAAAACCTTTTAAGAATCAGTCTTCTAAGTTGTGTACTAAAACTACTAACAAAGGTTTTCATTGTAACAGAAAAACAACCTAAACTTTGTCTCATTTAACGTGATAAATAAAATAACAAAAAAAGTAATACAAAGTAAAAAAAGATAGCAGATGGGAGACAACGCAGTTATAATCTATGAGAGCAAAAATAAACTGCAAAGGTTTTTATATAAATTAAACTAACAGCAAAGAAATTTAACATAAAAATTAAAAAAAAAACACAATTATTTACTATATCTAAAAAACTGTAGAAATGTAAATTGGCAATCTACAATCAGAGTGTAGAACAAGAAATGCATTTTAAGTATTTTAAGGCAACTATACAAGTAACAAAAGTTTGAGAGAAGAAACAAAAACCCAAACAACAAAAACAGCCTTAATCTCTGGATGCTTAGGGCCAAAATTACAATTGTGGTTTGAACTGCAAGTTTACTAAGTTAACTGGCTGTGATTTGGTGGTTGGTACTAAATTTCAATAAAATCACTATATCATGTTAACAAAATATTAAAATTATAACTTATAATTTATACTCGCAAAAAACGTATGTTGACAATAAAATTTTATTTTATAAATAAAAAAAAATTATTTGCATAAATAAATATGAAAAACAAAAGAAGCAGAACAACAAACTTCTTAAAAAAGAAAGAAAGCATCTTAACAACCCTTGTCGCTAAAAGAAAAGACATCATAGAATGTAAAAAAACCGATCATGTTGCAAACAAGCAAAAGGTAGAAGAATGGATGCAACTTGCTGACGAGTTTTATTCTATGTCTGGGGAGCAGCATAAGGACCATACTGTACTGAAGTTAAAATTTCAAAAAAATAACTAAAAAAAAGTATACGGAAGAAAAAGTTTGCAGAATAGGAACTGGCGGATGTTAAATTACAATGACACCAAAAAATCAATAATTAATATTATTACTAACCAAGTTACGGTCAGATTCAGTAAGTTTTATGATGATAATAAGTAGACTTCATTTTTTAATACATATTAATATTTTAATATTAAAAAAACACAAATTCACTTTCTAGCGGTTGAACTTACTCTTGCTTTACCCGAACACACTGAAGGTAAGAAGTTAATGTGCAGTGTAGCTGCTAATTAATAATAAATACTACAAGTAATTTTCAAATTTTGATTTTTTTTTATTGTAGATATGGATAACTGGACTAAGAATGACATTTTGATGATGTATGGTAATATAACATGTGTAAACTAACTTCAATCTAATGCAACAATTTTCTTTAATTTTAAATGATTTCACTATTCTTTAAAAACCACCAATCACAGAAAAGTTATTCAAACCTCCCGTCAATTCTTATCTTGCTACAGCTGATGATAGTAATTTTATATTTTATATTATTTACCTATAAATACTATGTATAAATATACCAACAAACCATTTTACACATTTTTATTTAAAGAACGGAAACTAGCATCAATGTGAAGGATTGGTCGAAGTACACCCCAAAAATGCTAAAGTTTAGAAAATCTGGACCACTACACATTATTAAAGGTATTTATTATAAAGCAAGATAAAACCATTCTTGCAGATTTATTACTAATTTTAACTCTACTATAATTGAAAATGTATGCTTATAACATTTAATGTCTAATTTACTCATGTTTATATATATAATAATTTTACACTTTTAATGTATGCTAACCTTATTTAATTCAATTTAAAAGATCAAAAGCACAATCAAGGAAAAATCTAATTAGTAAAGTCGGTAGGCTGTCCGATTTAAAGGCAGCCTGTGCTACGGCATTGTGTGCTAACATGGACAAAGAGCATCAACTTAAACTAAAAATAATGCACATGAAAGAGACGCAAGGATAAAGTGCACAAGATTCACATGGAGTTATTGCAAGTGGAAAAAAAAATAAAGCTGCAAGTGTTAAAAAATACCCAGATGGGTAAATAAACAAATTTGTATTTATTTAGGGCCCTAATATCCAACTCCAAATAAAGCACATAATAAACTATTAGCTGAATAACCTAACTTTTTTTAAACTTTAATTTGATTTATTTCTTATACACGTTTGAGCGAATAATAAAATATATGCTTAAAGTTTTTACTTGTTATAAATGTATATGTTAAGCATATATTTAATTGCCTACCTATAGGTTTTATTAATATAAATATAATAAAAAGTTAGGTTATTCAGCTAATAGTTTATTAGGTGCTTTATTAGGAGTTGGATATTACGGCTCTTAAAATAAAAATATTTGATGACAAATTGTTATATATTTTATTAATATATCTTCATTTCCTTTTCAAATTATTGAAAATAATTTTAAAAATGTCCTATTATAATTTAAAATAATAAAGAAAAATAATCATGTATTAATGCATATCTTGTAGAATTATGTACTGCATTTTCTTGTAAAACAATGTTATCAATTTTGTTGATTTCCATTTATATTTCTGCATCGTCTTTGTCTAATAAAACATTTTGCATATTGCAGGCAATGTTATGCATTACAGCACATGCAATAATAATTGCTTCAACTTTATCTATATGTACCTGGATGCCTTTAGATAAAATTAAAAATCTGCGTTTCCAAACACCAAAACATTTTTTAATAAGGTTTCATGATCTTATTTGGCTTTCGTTAAATAAATGTTCTTCTGGTAATTGTAGATTAGCCAGTGGGGTTGTAAGATATGGTTTTACTCCATAACTATCACCAACAATTACTTTATTTCCATACACTTCGTGCTCAAAAGAAGCTCTCAGGTTTGAGCTATTAAATATATGCAAATTGTGTGCTGATCCTTGCCATCTTGCCACAATATTTTTTATTTTTAGCTTCAAATCGCATACAGTTTGAGTGTTTATTGAAAAATAGTCTTTCTCAGGATCTACTCCACCAGGCGACTGAATCTTAATACGTGTGCAGTCTAATGCACCAATGCATTTTGGAGATCAAGCAATTTTATAAAAGTCCTGACACACTATCTGCATTTCTTGATTTTGTGGCATGTAAATAAATTGTGAACGAAGAAACGTTATTGCTTCACTTACTTTTTTTATAGTGTTGCTTACTGTGGCTTTGTGAAAACCACTAAAATCATCCACTGATTGCAAATTTCCAGTTGCATAAAACCCAAGTGTTACAAGAAGCATTTCTATCAGTGTGATTGCATTATTTCTGAAAAAAAAAAATGTAATAACAAAATTATTCGACAGACATTACCGACATAATATGATCACATTACGATTATTACTAATGACCGAGTAAGTAAATCGTGTTGTATAAATAATAATATAATTTAATTAAGTAAATACCTATTAGTGGGGTGTAATATTTTATCTTGTATAAGATTTATCTAATGCTGTACCACGATCTTGCTTAATCTGAAGCGTTGTTTAAATTCTTTTTTGTCTCACTTAACAAAATGATCAATTTGTTGTCTAAATAATTTAAGACGCCTGGGTTTTAATGCAATATCTATCATTTGTAAATAGTCTTCATCATCTGTTAAATCTTCCATTATTGATGTTATACAACTTCTCTTTATAAACAATATTTTCTTTGTAACACTTTTTAATTAAAATTTAATCTACACTATTGAGAATATGCACTAAAACACTTTCACATATTTGATTATTACTGTAATATAATAAACACATTTTTTATAAATAACAGCTGTCATAACTCACTTATTTTGACGTTATATAAACTGCTAGTTAAGCCGTGAATCGCCCGATTTTGCTAGTTAACTATCGAGATATTTTAACCTAGCATTAAACCACTTTTGTAATACAAACCAATTTAAGTAAACTAATAATTAGCCTAACTAGTGAGTAAAACCACTATTGTAATTCCGGCCCTTACAAAATTTAATATGGCAAAACAAGCATATAAACTAGAACAGAGAATATAACAACCCAACGCCTCTTAAAAACGACTGAAATTCACTTAAAGCATTAACAGGTTTCAGCTAATTTGACCGGAAAAGAAGTAAAGAAAAGAAATGTGTGTCAAATCCAAGACGTAGTAAGATAGACCCAGAAGAGATGGAAAGAGTGAAAATAACACGTAAATAGGATGTTTACGGGTTGCCTGCCCAAAACTGCAAAAGATAAAAGCTAAATACAACTAAGCTGACTAAACGCTTCCCAAAGCAATGGTAAGAGTGTAGGAGATTAACAACAAGAAAAAAAGAAGACTAGTGTAAGCGTAGTATCTTGTTCTACGGCAAACAATCTTGTTTTTTTTTGGCAACGTCTAATCATTTTACGACTATTGAGAGCATACAAACAAAATTTAAATTTGTTGCTAAGAATAACTTGTTTTTATTAATCGACCCAGTAAAGTTTTTTATTGCACAATTCTAGATAAAAACTTTATTAACTTAATGATTGAATTCTTTGATAAACTGATCAAACCAAGATTTTTTGGTTAGTTAAACTTTTTTAAACACCACCAGTGCTTGTTGTTGTTAAAAATTGGTTCCATATAGCAAACAGTCAAGAACTTCAAGAAAAATTAAGGTGGCATTTTATTTATACTTGAATATTTTTAACATATTTGTTGTGAAGTGAAAGGTAAATTGTAAGATTGTAATTCAAAAAAAAAAAAAATTAAAAATGTAAAACTAACCAATCTAAGTAGTTATTTTAGTTAAATCTTAATAGTTTAATATTTTTTACTAAAATAACCAGCAAGTTAGTATATATATATATATATATATATATATATTATATAGTTTAACTACGTCTCGGTTTTGCCGGATTTGTACCGGTTTTAACTTTCTAGTCTCAATGCTCCATCATATTTTGAGCAGTTTATTGTTTTGGTTTAAGTTTAATTAAAAAAGATTTTTTTTACAAATATTTATTTTTGTGAGTTTTTTAATGTATTTTTAAATAAAATAGAAAGTAATAAAGAACTGTTAATTGCGGCAAAGGGTTTTGAAAAGTATTTGTGGTACAATAAAAGTATTTTTTTAATTTTTTTGTTGTTGACATAAAATAGTTGTAAAATTTGTATCAAGATTAATAGTACGCAAAACAAATGATTTGAAATTTAATCAATCTAACAGAGTAAAAATTACTTTTGCATTTGGTTATTGTATTAAATTAGATAATGCAAAAGTAAAATTGTTATTTTAATATTCATTTGTATTACAAAGCTTGCTAGGAATTTTAACAATTAATAACATACAAATAAGAGAAGTCGATGTTTATTTGTAAAAATTCAAAAGAATTTTTATGTTTATGTGACATAATAAGGAACTCCTTATTATCACACTTTGAAATTTAAAAAAACTTTGTCTAAGCTCAACAAATCAATTAATCTTGCATCTTCTATTTTAAAGCTACTAAAAAACAATAGGTGCTAGGTATTAGGTAGATAGGTAAAATTATTTTTGCTTAACAGCAAACTTAGATGATTGATGTATGCCAGTACACAAGTCAACTCAAACCAGCAATTTTTTTACATGGATTTTCTTACGTAGAATAGCACTGGGCAAGTACTTAGTACATCTTAAGTAGTTTAATCTTTCATTTTACATCTTCTGCATAACGGGATATCTACAATCTTTATAGTATGAGACATTACTTGCCGGGGCAAATTAAGTCAAAGATTTTTTTACGTAGTAGAGCGCTGGGCAGGTACATAGTACATCTTTAGTAGTTTTATCTATCATTTCATATCTTCAGCATAACAGGTTATCAATGCTTATAGTATGCATGTGTTTTTCTAATTAAAAGTGTTCTGTAAAATTTTTTGTTATGATCTGCAGCTTATTTCTGGTTGTTTTGAGATTTGTGGCAATTATTGCTTCTTTTGCCTCTCTATAGCTAACGTTGCTTATTGTATTAGAGAATCTTTTTACTTAACACAGCTGAATACTATAAAACTTTATAGCATTTTAGTGTTAACCTTGATGTAGTAGTCTTTCTTATTGCTAAAATTGCTGCTCTGCCGTCCGTTAAGGTTTGCACGTTTTTACCGGTTATTTTTTGGGATACTATTTGGTTTTTTTTTGGCTATCTCAGCTTGGAAGACAATCTTAAGTGTTTTTAGTAGTAATGTTATTAAGTCGTTTAGATCTTGAAAGTAAGTTTTCGTTTCAGAGTTTTTAGGCTATTAGTGTAAATTTGAACGAGTTGATTTTTATATGCTTTTTGATTTTGTTGTTTACATTTTGTTAGTCTTTTTAAATACAAAATAGAATATCATTTATATCTATTTGAGTTTATAGTAAAAGTACTATACTACCTCTTTCAGAAAAAAAAAACACTGTTTGTCGGCTCACCCCGCAGTATGCCAAAATTAAATTGCATTTAGACGCAGTGTTGTTGATGTTGCTACTTTTTCTACATAGATGTTGGAGAGTGGCAGACAAAAATTTGCTTTTATTGCTGCAGTTGGCGTTGTTTGCTTTACGCCTGTTTACTTAAGCATGTCATTTGTTGGAACTGAATTAGCTGATTGACGTTTTATGTTTAATTTAAAAAAATAAAATTAAACTTGTGTTTTATAGGTAATGATATGTCTTATGACATATATGTATAACCATGGTACTATTTTTGAAAACAATTCTTATGTCTTACCAACAGCTTGTTTACATTTTTAAAACAAGATACTCACCTTTTTAGATGTTGTGCTTAGATGTAGTCTCCATGTGAATTTGGTGTTAAAAATTACACCTAAATATTTTACTTTGTTTGACAGCGCTTATGAAATATTTAGTTGGTTTACTAAGAGTTATTTGTAAAAACCTGTTTTCTTTACAATGTTCCTATTATTTATAGGGTTTCTTGCAATAAGCTGCAGAGTACACTTTTAAATTTACCACTTAACAGAATTGTTATATTATCTATGTAGACAATTGTTTAAAAACTATGGTTATTGAGTCGTTGAATTAGGCTCTCCACTATTATGTTTAGCCTCTGTCAACTACATTCATAATTATTGTGTCGCTTACAGTAATTGTTAAGGTTGTTTTTAATAGCCAAGTTTTATCCATTCATTGGTTGTTGGATTAACACCATGTATTAAGAATGCTGATATTATTTTATAAAAGATAGCTTTTTCAAATGCATCTTTCATTTTTATGTATTTTTTTATGGTAGACATTGTGTCTTGTAATAAACTTTTGATTTAATATATTACGCTGTGTAAATGTAAAAAAAAATTCTTTAAATTGGCTTTAAATCATTTTGTTTAAAGGTGAAAAATGACAATAAACTGCAAAGAAATTGTTTTGGAAATCTTTTCAAGTTTTGATAAGTACTACTGTAGTAGTATCTGGAAATTACGTTTGATAATAATAATATTACTTACATTTGAGTGTTTTTGCAACTTAATCGATAGTCGGACAAATATAAAAACATCCATTATGACTAAATGTTTATGCACTGTGCAGGTGGTGATCAAATCAATTATCATCTTTCAAGAATACGGCAGCGAAACTAGCTAAAACTTAAAGATTAGCATGTTTGCTGATAACAAAATAAAAACAATGCTACTGCTACCACTACTTAGTAGTGATGATGAAAAGTCAAATATATGTGGATACGCAAACGGATTACAAATAAATAAACACACTATACATTTTGAAGTTTATAAACTGAGAATAACAGGAGTTTTACATGTAGAAAAATACTAAAGGTACAATTAAACTTTATAAAAGTTATTGCATAGAAAAATTATTTGATGTGAAAGTATTGTCAGCAGACAATCTAAATAAAAAATAACCGAGCACACTCAAAAGAAACAACTAATATTAAAAAAAAGAAAAAAAACCGAAATACTTAAAAACAAACATGCCTTTATTTTTTAATCAAAGACGTTTTTAATAATAAAATTTAAATTGGTAATGGTTTGCATAACTAATCTAATGGCATTAATTATAAACAACAAGATACGCCTAACCAAGCCAAAAAAAAAACTACAAAAAAATACAGCAACTTGTGGAAAAACTGTTAGAAAATGAAGAACGCAATGCTATTCCTAACAAGACTACTCAAACTAATAGTAATACAAATAAACTAAAATAAATTGCAAAAATTAGGCAATGTAATTTGAACAACCATAAGCATAGAATAGAAATTTATTCAGTTTTCTAATAACACAGGTATTTGAAAAAAAAATGTTTGCTAGATCTACTGAGTAAAAGCAACACGCAACGTATAGCCATCGTTGGCAACACAAACCAACCAAGAAAATAATTTAAGATAGTTTATTGGCAAAAGTTTCTGGACTTTAAAAAACAGAAACTAAAAAAATAACAATTATTAATATCATATAATATAATATAGTCTATAGTCTCTAATCTTCATTGGACCAATACATTGATATAAGACAAGTTAAATTAGTAGACATAATACATACATACAATTAAAATACAGTATTAAATAAGCTATCTATTAGATACATATTAAAATTATAATAACTTAAAACTACTAATATTGTCATTATTTTTTTTTTCTAAAGTATAATACTACTACTACTTACTAAGTAACATATGTTTTATTTTGTTTTTAAATAGTTTAATATTAATATTTTTAAAACTAGGTGGCAATTTGATGTAGCATTTTATAGCTAAAAATGTTACACTTTTCCCAACCTTTTTTGTGCCTTCCTAAAATTCTTATGTCCCCCTATGTAACATATACATAATTTTTAATATTAAAAAATTGAATTATTTACTTAAGAAACTTAATTGATAGGCTTTAAAAAGAAATCACTAAAAAAATGTTAACAAAACACAGTAAGTAAATTTTTAAAACATATAATAAAAAACTAAAGTTTAAATTCAAAATAATTTTAATAAAGATTTTTTTTATATAGTTTAGTGAGGTCTTTGCGCTTGATGCTTGCTGCACATAGATTTTATGTTAGGTTCCAATTTGGTAAGCTTCTGTCTCAAGTCTCCCCGTTGTGTTATATCCAGACAATCTTTTTTACTATCAATTTATTAACAGCACTAAATCAGCTAAATATGAAGATGAAAACGGCAACTATAGTTTTTTTGCACATTTGGTTAAATTTGGGTATTAGATTTCTATTTCTTCACAAAGCCCTGCCATCGCTTCTTTTATTTTAAACAAAGTTTTAACTGATTTATCATTTTGCTTTCTTCGAGTTCCATGTTGGAAAATCAATCAAGAAAATCTTTCTATTAAATTAGCCGATAGAATTTTCAGATGATCAACAATAACAAATAAGCCAATAAAACTGTTTAAAGTTTTTGTTATTAATATATTTCTGCCATAACTCAATAAGGGTGATGAAACCATGTAACAAAATTTATAATATTTATTGTCCGAAATTATTTAAGAATTTGCTTTTTTCTTTCAATTTCAGCACCAAAATCTAGCTTTGCATTTAAATGACCCGGAGCAAAAGGGTTAAACTCGTGTCGAGTTCATTTTTGAATTGCCCCCTTTAACAATCAATTTGCCCTTCTATGGGGCGTAGACCCCACGTTAAGAAACACTGGTCTAACCCATTCCTTGTAGCATTAATGTGATTTCTATTATTTTAGGAAAAATCATTTATATTTTCTTTGGCGTACATTAGCAGTTCGAAAATAAGTAGTGATGGTAATGTTAATATTTGTAATGATCGAGTCATACTTCCTTGTATTGCAAATATAGCAAATAAATCGTTATTGCAATATAAATACTCTATTCAGTTGTATTATACTAACAACCCCCTAGCATAAGGTTCTATATTTAAGAGTGGATTGTATATTAGCATAATAATAAGTTTTTATCGTAAATAAACTTGCTATAGTACGCAATTTTTTAATTGCATAACAATAGGTTGATAATTTAAAACAAAATTTATTAATTTGTGCATTCCACGATAAACAATCATCTACTTCAATACCTAAGAATGTTACAGAGCTTGCTTGTTTTATAGTCTGTCCAGAATGACTCATAAGATATGACTGGTTTTGTTTATAAATATTAAATTTTATAAGAAAAGTTTTTGATATATTAATCTACAGAGAATTTTGGTTAAACCAATTTCCAAGATTTTCAATTGTGTTTTTAGTGTTAATTAATAAATTTTCAATGTTGTTGGATTGTGTTAAAACAGATGTGTTATCCGCAAATAAGACCATTTTACTATCAGTTGCTGTAGCTAGTTCATTTTTATACAAGATATAAAGCAACGGTCTTAGTACCGAGCTTTGTGAAACACCAGTTTCTAAAAACTGAACATCTAATTTTATATTTAGTATATTTACTATCTGTTTTTGGTTTTTTAAATAACTTTTAAACCAATTTAGTGCTGTTCCTCTAATGTCAATTTCTTCTAACTTTTTGATCATTTAATCACGACAAACCAAACCAAAAGCTTGGTTAGGTCTAGAAATAGACGTTTATTATCATCAACGTTTATATACAAGTGGTTTAAAATTTTTATAATTGCTTAGCCTGTAGAACCACCTCAGATATGATATTATAATTTTTACAGTATTTTACTAATCTAATTGCCATCAGTTTTTTGATTATTTTGAAAAAGGTTGACAGGATGGATATTGATCTTTAGTTTTCCACGTGACTTTTATTTCTTTTTTTAAAAATAGGAATTATTTTAGCAATTTTTAATTGTAATGGAAAAATACTTTGAATAAACGACGCATTGATATGTTCAATTAATGAATCTACTATATAAGGACAAATACATTTTATAATGTTTTTACTAATTTCATCAAAACCACAAGAACTTGAGTTTTTAAGTTTTGATATAACATTAATGAGCTCCAATTTTTACACAGAAATTAAAAAAAAATGATTGATTAGCAATTTTAATTATGTTTGTTTGTAAAAGATTTAAACCATTTTTTATGTTTATTTGTGTCGCAATGCTGTAAAGTATTTATTAAAATAATTGCATGTATTTGTAATGTTGTTGTTTAATTCATTATTAATTAACATGTTGTTTTTCTGCTCCGTCTCATTTTTAATTATGTTCCAAACAACTAGTGTTTTGTTCGAAAAAGTTAAAATAATTCTATCATTGTAAGTTCTTTTGAACAGGTTAAGGAACCGTAAGAAGAACAAAAATATTGGAAGGAATTCTTAGTAGGCTTATGCCGAACAAGGGAGGACCAGGAGAAGGAGCAAGAAGGCTAATAGCAACTGCAGCTAAAAGTAAACAATTGTATGCCGCAGAAACATAGGGAGAAGCTTTGAAAACAAACAAAAAACAAAACAATAGTAAGAGGAGCTATGAGAGCAAGTTTGTTAAAGATCTGCAGGGCCTACAGGACAGTGTCGCAGGAGGCATTAGAAGTAATTGCGGCGACACTATCCGCTGATTTGATGGTGGAAGACAGATTAGGTATAAAAAAAAAGGTAAATGAAAGAACTAGTAAGCAAAAAGCAAAGATACAAGCCAGAGAGAATATGATGGAAAGATGGCAAAGACAGTAGAAAGAAGTAGAAAAGGGAGAACTTACAAGGGAACTAATACCAGAAATACAAGAATGGGTAGAGAAAAAGCGGAGACGTGTTACTACACAACACAACTACTTACCGAACATGGAGCCTTTGGATAGTACTTACAAAAAATAAATAAGATAGAGAAAGATGAAAAATGTATAGTTTGCCTAGAAGACACGCATGACGACGCAGAACATACGCTAGTAGAGTGCAAAGCATGGGAAGAAGATAGGAAAACGCTAGAAAAGGTATTAGAAAACAAAGTAGACAAATCTACAATTATTAAAATATGCTTGAGTGACAAAAACAAATAGAGAGCACTAAAAAACTATACAACGACAGTACTGAAGAAAAATATAATGGAGTTTGAAGCTTTGAGATTTAAGTAAACCAAAATGGAAGAAAACACACAAATTAAAAACCACAGAAGACAAAGGAAAAAAGATTGAGAAGCTAAATGAAAGCAAAAGAATATTGAAAAAACTAATAAAAAAGGTCAAAACAACTATGTCTGACAAGCAATGGAAGATGAACAGAGAGACAAGAGAAGAACATACACTGAAACCCTAGTACCAACAGAAATTGCAGAAATAAAAAGAAAAAAGAAAAAACTGCTTAAGGAAAATAAGTTGACGAAATTGACTAATCAATTTTCAAACGGAAGATACGCCCTGTCGAAGTTGACAGAAAATGCAACTTTTAAAATTATCAGAGTTTATCTGGCAACCAACGGACACAAAGAACTAATCCCAAATGGAGATTCAAGAATCTTACTAGAAGTTAAACTGGCAAACGTAGAACTACCAAAAGAGATGCACTTAATGGAGTTGCACAAAATATTTATAAAAGAAAGAGGATACAACGAGAAAGAATTTAATAAAAATATAGAAAAACTAAGAAAATACCTAAGGACAATGCCAGTGTAGGAAGTTAGGCAGAAAAATAGGGTATAGGGAGAGATGGGCCGGGAACAGCATGTGTTGCCGTAGCAGACTGCGTAAATTCGGCAAGGCCAAAACCAGCAGGACTTACGCAGAAAAGAAAACCGGATGGTATTGGCCACTTGTTGAAGCCTACACCTCACTGCGTTCTTAAAAAAAAGGTTTTTTTTGTTGATCTTATAACTTTATTATAAATTGACTTGTATGTTTTGTAATATGCAAGTGCATCTCTACTGGTTCAAAGCATTTTCATATTATCTGCTGAAATCAAAATTCTTTTAGTTATCAATTTTGGTCGACAACGATTTGTTTTTATTAACTTACGTTTAAAAGCAAACAATACATCAAAATAATAGAAAATTGTGTCAAAAAATGTATTGTATTTTTTGTTTACTTCTATTTTATTATACACGCCTGTGTCCTGTGTGTTTCTTTTTTTAATTGAGATTAAAAATTAATTATATTATATTTACTAAATTCTCTACAATATTTATATATATGTGTAAATATGCTTAATGACAATAGATTGGGCTGTATAATCAGGTAAGCATGAAAACACAACCTGAGCACAGTATGTTTGTCATTGTAGGTTGGCTAATATATTGTCAATGCAGGTTGCACTGTTTATGGTAATTCGGGTTGCATCCTTTATGGTTGCAATCAGTTTATGAGATTCTATAAGATTTATAAACATATACCTATTTATTGAATGTTTTAAGCATTCCACATTAAAATCACCACAAATAACAGTGTTAGAATTATTGTAGTGCTCTAAAGATAACAATATTTTACCAAATTTTTTCAAAAATAATTTAATATTTGAATCTGGAATGCGATATACCGTTATAATATTTAAAAAAAATATGTTGCTTAATATTAATTTAATTGCACAGCATTCTATTACTTTTTCCACTGATATATTAGTTACTTTAATTTTAAATTTACTTCTACAAAACGAATTAATCAAGCTAAAATTATTTATTAGAATAGTTTATATTTCATTATATTTGCACCAAGTTTCTCTTAAACATAAAACATCAACATTAATTTTCTGGCTACTTAGAAAAATATCAATGAGTTCAGTTTTGTTTGTTAGACTTTGGATATTTTGATGTGTTATGTTTAATGTGCAGAGAAGCTTATTATTTATTTGATCATTCTCTCTAAAAAATACTATTAATTATAAACAATATTAATAGTATTTTTTTGTTTCATTATTTATAGTTGATATAACTACGTTGTCTTGCAAGGATACATAGATTAAGTTAGATTTTGTTGTATCCTGTAATACAGTTTTTTGTATTATTTGCAATGAATTAATATAGTCAAAGACTTTATTAGCTATAACAATTAATCTAGACTTCTCAAAAGTCAGCTTATCGCTTTCTACATATGAATTGTAGTTTAAGATTGAATTAATATCAAAATACCTAATATTTTGAGAAGATTTAATTACTTTTAGATAGAAATTAAACTATAGTCATATATAAATTTATTTAATACAATTCTATTTTTCCAAAAAGGAACTGATAATATAATGACATTTGTTATCTTTTAATTCATTAAGCTTATGAACCGTTATGTCATTGATGTTTTTATTTTTAGACGCGTTAGTTGAACCTCCAATAATTAATAGAAAATCATTCTTGGTTAATTCTTTTAGTATGCTCCAGTCTTCTTCTATAATGTTTTTCATCAATGCATTAGGTTTGGTAAAACTACTTACTTCAAATTGATTATTGGTCTTTTCCAGCTTTGATTGCGTTATTTTACATAATTCTGTTGCTTGTTTGTCACCAAGTATTACAAGTTTATGCTTAACTTTTTCGTTAATTTTTTTATTAGATTTTTTTAATTCTGATTTATTATGTTTAGCGGCGTTTATTTCTTTTTGTGTGTTATTTGTAACTTTATGTGTATGTATAGTCTGTGGGAGTAAATCACAATATTTTTTATTTAATGTGCGTAATAAAGAGCCCGCAATGCAGCGACACTTGACGAAACGCCTTTAGTAATTTTTTATGGAAATATAATATTTTTACCTTTAAAAGTATTAAATGAATTCTAAATATATTTTTAGTATAGAAATACTTTGAAATATATAAACTACTAACTAAAGCTATGATTATAGTATATTTGAGTGGAAATTAGGAAATTGGTTGACTTTATACAAAAAGAAAATAAATAAATAACTGCGTTTATAACTAGATGTAATAATAAAAAGTCATGGATTATTAGAGTGCGGATAAAAAAGCATTTATTTTTCTAAAATAAACAAAAATGCTAAGCAAGTAGAAAAAAAGTTGATTGATAAGAATATTTGATATTATAAATTAAACAACATTGCAAGTTTCAATTAAACTTTACGAAAAAATCATACATATAATACTAAGAAAATGAAAAAGGTAAAAAAACTAAATATTATATTAAATAACATATTATTAAATATTTTTATCTAATCCTAAGTTGATTGGGCAAATAACAATAATAAATTTTTTCATACTTTTAATTGTAAAGTTTTGTTTGTGGTCTCACAAAATATAAATTTATAAATAGATGATACACTTCTCTCAACATCTACTGAGGTGATGGATGCAAATTTGCAAATATTTAGTGGCAACTTATACTCTACTAAATCTTTAATAAAAAGTCCAGTTAAGCTTTTGAAGACTACGTCGGGTTAAATCGATGTTTCAAAAGTTACTGAATGGGCGCTTTAATTCAAATGTAATTAACATATGTTTTTTTACGCAAACATCAAAAACAAAATATAGTTCAAAAATAATGCAAAAACAGAGACAAATAATTAAAACAATAAAAAAAATAACAAAAAAGTACAACAATTCAAAAATAGCAAATAAAAGAATAAAAGCACAAAAAAACGCAAAAAAGCAGCTACTAAGCATTTAAAGTACGCATGTCAATAAAGCAAAATAAACAAAATAATAGTATTGTCTAACTGTTGCATTTTGTATAAAACGTATATATCCAAAAGGATTTTGTTTTGCATTTAATATTAACAAATAAGCAAATGCCATAAATTTACACTTTATGGATTATAGTACAATTATAAAATATTTTAAAATATTGCAATTTTAGAACAAGAAAGCCAAAAAAAATTTAAAAATGATTTTTTTAATAAGTGTCAAACTTAATATATTAATTTTTTAATTGTGTTTAAAGTTTTAATACTGTTTTTTCTAATTACATGAAATAATATTTCAGTTTGATCTTTAAAAGTCTTTCAAATAATACACGGGGTCGCTTTGCCTTCTTATAGATAGTAGATATATAATAGTAGTAAAGCTTGTATTCAGGTAAATAGCACACAAAGTAATTGGTTTAACATTACATTGGGTGTTAGACTGGGATCTGTCTTCGTCGTAGGTTAATGTATTAACGGTTGAATACTTGAGAAATGCTTGTTAAGTTGTTAACATTGTACAGATGGATAATGCAAATGTAATTGAGTATTGTTGTAGGCAAACACTGTTATATAAATAAATTTGTGTACCTGTTTATGTTTAGTAAATATGTTAATATAATAAAATTTATCTCAAAAAATAGTTTGAAGTATAGACATAACTGCAATAAATAAGAAAAGGCAAATGAAGCAATATATAAAAGTTTGTTAAAACTAACTTTGCTGCTTGTTCATATACAAAAATATGACAAAATTAAAATAAACGCGCTTGGAATCAGAAAGGTGTGTATGAAATCTTCGACAAAATAAAAAAAATAAATAACAAGTGATACACAAATGTGTGATAAAGTAGAATTGAAAGTTAATTCTATTTATTTATAATAATTCTTTATTTACAGATTTTTCAACAAATACAAACAAAACTATATATAAAATATAAACGAACATTTGCATACACATTTGCATACAATATTTGTATTTAATTTAGTGTTTAAAAGCTAAAAGTTTACTTAGCTACAATAAAATAAAAGATAAAGTTAACAAATATTTCATAGATTATAGCAAATACATATAGTTTTTATAATAAGTTAAAATAAAATATATTTATGTATAATTATTTGTATAAAAATATAATATAAATATATTTACTACTACTATCTATTATGTAAACTGTAATAGTTTTAGAAGATGTTATGTAAGTTATTCGATTATTCAAACCATAGTTTGTTTAATGTTATTTTTTTTTAACAAATGTTATCATTTACTAGTATATTCAAGTATAAGTGGATATATAGGTATTTAAAGCACGCGCGAGATTGCAAGCACGACGACGCCACCCGGAGTGCATGCAATTGAGCAAGACTGGATATCCACGTATACGTTACGCTATTTTTTTATTAATGCATTCTAAAACTAAATGTGTGAAATGTGTGACAGCAACAGTGAAGTTATCTGAGTGTTTTATATCATTATTACTGCAAGTATTAATAACATTGTATTGGTTTTGTGTTGTATTATTTGCTTGTCTATAAACGTTTGTGGAATAAATTATTTCATCTGCAGACTTTTAGTTAACATTAGCTGAATTATTTCATATATTACCTAAAATTCTACACAGTTTAATATTCACAACAATAACAGTGTCTACAATATTTGTCACTGCATTAGCTACAAAACAAATATCCGCTACCTACCACCGTAACACACTGCGTTAGAGACCCAACTTATAAATCAAGGGCCCGCGGTTCAAATCTTCAGCCGAAAATTAATAAAATTATTTTTTACATTTAGTTTGTTAATATTTTTTTTTTAATCTAGTCATTAATATTATATTTTATTTTATTTTAACTTTAAATCATTTCCAATTTATTTTACAAAATCATACCATCAACATCTGTTATAATATTACGTTTAACTTATTTCACTCATTGTAATTAACCTCCCTCTGTTCTCACTCATATTACCTATCCGTTGCCTATATCTTGTCTAGTTTACTGGTCAGTCACTAAAACGGGCACTTTAGTGTGAAGAAACCCTTTTAATGTAAAGTTTTATTAAAAACATGACTAAAACAAGGAATTCAAAAAATACAAATAAATAATATGAATCAAGCGATAGCAAAGAAGAAACTACTAACAAAGATATCTTGAAAACTTTAAAAGAACTAAAAACATCAGTAGAATATATGAGTAGTAAATTTGATGAGATTTTAAAAGAAAATAAAGAAATTAAAAAGCAACTAAAAAAAACTGAAAAATTAAATGAAGAATTAATAGATAGAGTAGAAACATTAGAAATAACACTTGAAAAAACCATAAAAGAAAAAATACAAAACAATATAATAATAGTCGGAGTCGACAAACAGGAAAAAAATGAAAAATCAGAAGAAGTTGCGATAAAAAAAAAAAGACACTAAACACAAATATGAAAAAAGATCAAATAAAATCAGCATACAGAAAACACAACTTAAATGAAAGAAGTCCAATAATTGTAGAATTGAAAAATAAAGAAGACAAGGAAAATATTTTGAAAACAAAACAAAAAATTGGATCAATTACTACAATAGAATGTGATTTGAAAGGAAAATCCAACGAAATATACATAAACAAACAACTAACGGTACATACAAACATGCTGTTCTTTAAAGCAAGAGAATTTTTGTTCTCAATACAAATATTTATGGACCAGAGATGAAATTAGAAAAACCGATACAAGCACAAAAATTAAAATTAATAACGTTTCTGACATAGAAAAGCTAAAATAGAAAACCTAAATTAAAGAAAAAAAAAACATATAGAACAATTCAAAATGTATTCAATATATTTACATAATGCCAGAAGTATAAAAAACAAATATGAAGAAATAGAACTCATTCCTACAATATATAATAAACCCACTATAATTGCAATAACAGAAACCTGGTTAAAACCATATTACCAAGACTTTTATTGACTAGATATTTACAATGCAGAATATAATTCAAGAAGCACCAAATGAGCTGGAATTGCGCTGTATATTAAAAAAGATACGGAATATAAATTAATAACAAATAAAACAATAAAAAATATACAAATATTAACAATACAACTAAAAGAAGAAAATACAGCAATTACCCTAATCTACAAACCTCCACGAATAAACTTCAGAGATCTTAAAGCGACACTAAGAAACAATATCACCAACAGAAAGAAACCACAAATAAAAATAGGCGATTTAAACGTCAATATTGCAGAAAACGATAACGAAACACGAGAATATAAAAACATATTATTAGAACATGGTTACAAAATAGTAAACAAAACATCAATACAATACCACACAAGAAAAAACCCTAACCCAAATGGAAAAAACTCTATACTAGACCATGTTATAACAAATAATAAACAAGAAGTAGAAGATCTAACAATAATTCCATCAAATATATCTGATCACTGCGAATTAATAACCAAAATAAAAACAAAGCAAAAATTCTAATAAACAAAAGTATGAGTATTTTGAACATATTTTCACAGATCACAACAAAATAACTAAAGAAATTAACAACATGAACACAAAAGAAATAGATAGCTTTGAAAACCTGTCAAAGAAACTACAACAAATTATAGAAAGTAACCAAACTACAAAGAGGTTTAAAAGAACAGAACAAAGATCAATACAGAAGTCCTAGACAACATTAAAAAAAAGAAACAAACTTCACAAAAAACACCTTAGAAACCCAAACAATGAAACAATAAAAAACGAATACTGCAAACAAAAAAAGAAAACGTTATACAACATAAAGAATACCAAAATACTGTATTATAAAAACAAGTTTTAATCAAACATAGATAACCCCACAAAACTATGGAAATTAATAAACAAACAGCTTAACAAAAAGATTTCTAAACAAATAAACATTGAACAAATATTAAAAGAAAATGGAACAACAACTAAAATACCAATGGAAATAGCAAGTGAAATCAATGAATATTTTACAAATATTGGAAAAAAAACTAGCAGAAAACAACTCTCAAGAGCAAATGAAGAATCAAAAACTACAACAATAAAAAGAAAAATAAACAACATACACTTTGATTGCACATCGCAAGAAGAAATAAATGAAATAATCATAAAATTGAAAGACAACAAAACACCAGGTTTTGATAAAATTACAAACAACATAATAAAACAAAACAAAACTATTCTAACACCAATATTGGTGAACATAATAAATAAAGTTATCGAAACAGGTATCTACCCATGCTACATGAAACAAACAATAATAGTGCCTATACATAAAAAAGAAGATGAAACAAAACCAGAAATCAATCACTAAATAAAATACTAGAAAAAGTGATTCATTCTAGACTAACTGAACACATAAACAAAAACAACATAATATTCAAACAACAGTATGCGTTTCAATAAAATTCTGGAACAAACAGCTGCATATGATCTCATAGACCATATAAACCGTAAAGTGGACCAAAAAGAAACTGTAGTAGCAATTTACATCGACATGAAAAAGGCATTTGATACCATATCCAAAACAAAACTTATTAAAAAACTGGAAGCAATTGGAATAAAGGGTAAAGAACTAAATCTAATAGACAAATACCTTAAAACCAGATCACTAAAAACAAAAGTGAACTCTACAGAAAGCAAACCGCTATAGGCTGATTACGGCATGCCACAAGGAGGAATATTGCCACCGACACTATATATACTATACACGAATGATATTTTAAAACTTAGATTACATGGAACACTCTATATGTATGCTGATGACACATGCATTATATATTCGGGAAAAGAAAATATAGAATTAGAAAAGGTTATTAAAGAAGACGTTAAAACCTTAGAAACATGGTATTACAACAACCTACTTACTATCAATGAGACAAAAACAGAATACATGATTTTTAACAACAAACAGGAAACCCCTATAACAATAACAATAAATGGCTAAACTATAAGACAAATAAAAGAAGTGAATTGCCTGGGTCTGACTAATCAAGAAAACCTAAAATGCTCACATAAACAAACTTGTGAAAAAAAGTTCTTCAACAATAGCGGCTGAAACAAAAATACGAAATTACCTACCTAAAAACTTAAAAAAATCAGTTTATCATGCAATATTTGCATCATATAACAAGTGTAACACGTTTTCGTCCGGTAAGGAAGAGAAACGCGGCTGAGGTAGCTGCAGCCGTGATCACAAGGTTCGCCGGAGACCGGGAGGAGCTCGGGCGCCACCACACTTTAGTGTGGACACAAAGAAACAACCATGTGGAAAGGAAAAATAAAATTTATTGTTAAACCAAAAAAAAAGAAAACAAATTAACTCAAAATGGCGGTTGTCCACCCACAACAACAAAATACGCATCCACGGGAATATTTGACAGTGAAAACTGGCAGGAATAAGGGTAAGGTCTGGAATTCGAGGTGGCTTGTCTTGCGACGCCGCACAACCTCGGACACACAAAAGGAGGAAAAGAAAAGAAACGGGAGGAAATGTTCAAGGCGGGATTACACTTACTGCGACTTCTAAAACTTCGGGAACTGGTGCTGGTGTCTTGGCTGAGTGCAAGGCTGACTGTCGGTACTAGGATGGGACGGCGGTATATATAGGAAAAGAAGAAAGAGAGGGGATAGAACAAGGACTCTGATTGGTGGAGGAAAGGTGGGGAAGCAGAGATGCCAACTTAAACTATGGGATGTATAGGGGGTGGCCTATACATCCAATAATTAGAAACTAATTAATGCTAAAATTAAATATATACAAACAACAAATAAAATGTACATAATTGCACCCCGCAAACCCCGGTTCAATATGTCCTCTCGTTAGGACGCTATGCTAAGAAAAGAACCGAGGCTGTACGGGTTGCCTATCATCTAACATAAATTAATTAACAATCCTAATTAATATTTGGTCGGTAAAATAAACAATTAACATAAACCCCATATGCTACGCCACTGGGCCCCGCAGCTAATTTCAACCCGATCTCGAGAAAACACGTGTGCGGCGAGATAAATGGAGGCTGTGAAACGGGGCCCCGGCGGGTTTTCAGTGACTGTGAATAGTGCTAGTTGCTGTGCTGCTAATAGAGGATTATGAAATGTCGCGAGGTAAGTTATAAATTACGTTAATTTAATTTAAAACACGTGTCCGTGGTCCTACAGGTTAGGACCGCGGCGTGCTAAATAACGGGGGCATGGCGGCGTAATATAAAACAAATATATTACGCCGGCATACAGTATTCACGGCGGACCTTAATAGGGGACATAATTGATACTTCATTAATTAGTATAAATGTTATTTTAACGTAGGCAACCCTACTTTCACATCGCAATACATTTATTTTACAAAGTATACCGGGTGGCGATTGGAACCAACGAAACCGACGATTCATTGTACAACAAAATAAAAGAATGATTAATAATCCACAATGGAAATCATATTTTGTTGTGAATAAATCCTCGGGTTCGTTACACCCCTCTTACTTCAAATAAAAAAAAAAGTTTTTTTTTAGGTTTTAGGTAGTCTTTGGTGATTTGGGAATCTCGGCCAGGCTTCTTTGGAGGCGTCGCTGAATAGCCCGAGATTTGCGGTTACGGGCCCGGCGTAACTGTTTTGGGGTCGGACCCGAAACGGGCGCGGAGGACACTACGGTTGGCAGTCTTATTGTTCCGGAGCACACGCGCACTAACGGCGGAAGCGGCACTACAAAACACGCACGTGCTGAGACCTCTGCAGGTGTGGCTAAAGACGGTGGTGCATCAGTTATTCTGGAACTAGGCGGCTCTGATGTGTAGACTGTAGGGCCGATCTTCGGTGTTGGAGTTGACGCGGCGGCAGGTAAATTGCAAAAGAAGTTGGGCGAACGTACTGGAGACGAGGATGCAAGTGGTGGAGTTGATAGGCCAAACAATGCAGCAACTTTTAAGGCGTGATGGGCTTCGAGTTGCACGGACTTCCCAGGCGTCACAGGTGGGGAACGGCTTCCCGTAGAGATGGGTGAGGCGTGCAGCTCTAGGTAATCCATTGAAATGGTCCACGGTGAGTATCTTAAAATATATGTGTAAGTTAGGCCAACCGGCATTTCGGGTCGATCTGACGCTGCATGGGTCCACTGCGCCGAACCCGTCGTATACCGAGCGGACGAATCCCTCGTTGCGGGGAAGGCCTAGTGTAGTGAATCGGCAACAACGCGGAAAACAGAGTGTTAGGTGTGGAAGCCGATTCCAAACACTGAGGCGCGGACGAACATACACACACATTGATGGTACTGGGCGGGGAATAGGATGGTGGAGGCAAGATGACCCAAGACGCGGTTTGTACTGGCCAGACGGGCAGACTCCGGATGCTTGCAGGCTCGTCAATTAATGAAGCGGGCGTTGGAGGTGCTACTACTGGCGGGGGTGCTGGCCAGATCGGCGGTGTAGTCATTCCAAACAATTCCTGGTCAGATTGTGAGAAGCGTGGCGGTGTCTGCAGCGGGGAGCGGGTTGGAGCGCAACTGGTGTTGCTCTGATCTACCAGGTTGTCCATCGTTGGCCAGTGACAGGTCGTCTTTCGTCTCTAAAATCAGGTAAGACATTACACGGGCACAGTTTTTCAAAACAGGGCTTGAAACAGGAATTCTAAAACAGGATCAAAGGGCAACACAGGACAACAGAACTCGTTTATGGCTCATCCGCCGCGGGAACTGGCTTCAGGTCTTTGATATGAACGTGCCAGGTCTTTCGACCATCGACCTTCTTAATGCGGCATCGGACTCGGGACAACACTTCTACCACTATAAACGGGCCATCAAACTTGGGAGCTAGTTTGGCGGCAAAGCCTTGAGCGGCAGTGGAGAGGTGGTAGGTTTTCCTCATCACCCGATCTCCCTTCCGGATTACCCAATCTCTTCTGCGGAGGTTGTAATAGTGTTTCTGTTGTTCCCTTGCAGTCGTCAGGTTGATGCGGACCAGACCCAATATTTCGTTGAGTTTCTGGAAGCGGGCGGTGGCGGACGGACGACCGGGTCTCTGAGTGGTCTGCACATCATGGCGGAGCTCGGGGGTGAGACTGGGAAACACTGGAGTTCGGCCATAGTTTAAAAACGCCAGGGAGAACCCGGTAGCCGCATGCTTCTCGCTGTTGATGGCGAACATTAATTCCGGTAAGTACTGATCCCATTTCCGATGATTATCCTCACAGTACTGGGATATCATAGTTTTTACTGATCGGTTGGTTCGCTCCACAGGGTTTGCCTGCGGCGTGTATGGAGGGATCTCAGCCCACTGGATGCCGAAATCTTCCAGGAGTAACCGAAACTCTCGGTTGTTGAACTGGCGAGCGTTGTCTGCAATTATTCGGCGAGGACAGCCAACACGGAGGAAAATTTTCTCGGACAGGATCCGTCGGATGGGTAGGCCGGTAGCAGATCGTAGCGGATGATACTCCACCCACTTTGTGAAACGGTCCTGCATCACGAGAAGGTATGTATTTCCTTTGGAGGAGCGGGGTAGAGGTCCGATCAGGTCGAGGCTCAGGGTTTCCCAAGGTCCAACAACTTTTGATCCGGTCATTTTTCCGGGCGTCTTTTGCTGGAGGGGTTTAAATTTCTGGCATGTTTCGCATTACCGTACGTAGCGTTTAATGTCTCGTTGCATGCCGGGCCAGTAGTATGATCGCATGATCCTGCTGATAGATTTGGCAATGCCCCGGTGCCCGGCGGTTGGGTCGTCGTGATTCTCGCGGAGCACCGTAACTCGGAGTGGCTTTCCGACACATAGTTTCCAGGGAGATACGTCGTCGGTGTCGAGATATGCGTCGGCATCCCATCGATGCTTAAATAATTTAACTTCGCGTATGGCAAAGTCGGGGAATGACTCTGGTTGGTTCTGGACGGCTTCCATTAATCGACTATACCAAGGGTCTGCGTCGGAATCAGCGACCTGTAACACCTCATCAGGGGTAGCTTCTTCGACGGGTTGTCGAGATAGGGCATCTGCGACTTGATTGAGGACCCCTTTCCGGTATTCTATGTCAAAGTCAAATTGCTGTAGCAGTATGGCCCAGCGGGCGATGCGTCCGGTCGGACTTTTTAATGAGTGGAGCCACCGTAGAGATTGATGGTCGGAAATGACCGTGAACCGGTATCCTTCTAGGTAGGCCCGCATCTTTTGGATGGCCCATACTATGGCCAAACATTCCTTCTCGGTCACGGAGTAGTTTCTTTCGGCGGCATTCAGGGTTCTGCTCGCGTAGGCTATAACCTGGTCATAGCCGTGGGTTCGTTGCAGGAGTGCGGCACCAATGCCGTGAGCGGAAGCGTCGGTTTGTAAGAAAAACGGGTGGGCAAAGTCCGGGCTGACAAGGATTGGGGCTTGCGTCAACAACTGTTTCAGGGCGTTGAACTGCTTCTCTTGGACCTCGGACCAGTTCCATCGTACCTGTTTTTTCAGAAGGGCGGTCAAAGGGGCTGTTGTTTCGGAGTACGCCGGGATAAAACGGCGGTACCACGAGGCTATCCCCAGAAATCGGCGGAGTTGTTTGATGTTTTGGGGAGCCTTAAACTCGAGGATTGCTCTGACCTTGTCGGGGTCGGTGTGTACGCCAAATTGGTTGACGACGTGTCTTAGGTATCGCAGTTCGGTTTTTGCAAACTCGCATTTTTCGAGGTTCAACCGAAGGCCGGCGGCTCGCAGGCGGCGCAGCACTTCTCGCAGGTTTACCAGATGTTCTTCTTCTGTTCTGCCCAGGACTATGATATCATCCAGGTACGCAAAGGCCCTGGGCTCCATTTCTGGACCAATCACGGTGTCCAAGAACCGCTGGAAGGTTGCGGGAGCTGAATGTAGTCCGAATGGCATAACGGTAAACTGGTACAGGCCCTTACCAGGCACAGTAAAAGCGGTAATTGGTTTACTGGCTGCGGTTAGCGGGACTTGCCAGTATCCGTTTTTTAGATCTATGGTGGAAAAAAACTTAGAATCGCGTACTCGATCCAGGATGCCGTTGATAAATGGGAGGGGGTAAGCATTCTTGATAGTCACTGTATTGACTTTCCGGAAGTCAATACAGAACCGCGGTTTTCCATCCTTTTTGCGGACTACCACCACCGGTGAACTCCAGGGGCTGTTGGAGGGTTCTATCACTCCTTCTTCCAACATTTTGTCTACCTCTGAGTTTATTATCTCCTGCATTCTCGGGTTTTGCGGGCGGTGGCGTTGTTTGATTGGGGCTGCCACGGCCAATCTGATGTGGTGTGATACGAGGTGAGTAGTGGCGGGCGTATGACTGGCGAGCCTTCCATGCTCGGCCAGGACCGCGTCCAGCGTGAGTGTCGGTTCGGTCTCGATCGTGTGAACCGCGTCTTCCACGCTCAGGCGTTGGAAACGGACGGTCCCGGTTGAAAAGTTTAGGACGGCTCCCAATCGATTTAACACATCACAACCGAGGAGGAGTGACGGCATCATACCTGGTAGCTGGCGGACCTGAATCTGGTCGGGGTGTCCTCCGGGCCTGATTACGGGGACCTTGTAGGCCTTTGTGAGCTCTGTCGACTTACCAGTGGCTACGAGAATCGTTTCTTCAATAGGAAGGGGCGGGATCCGTTGATCCTCGAGCCATTGGCTGAACTTGATGTTTACGTAGGAGCGCTGGGACCCGGTGTCGATGAGCGCGCAGCACTGTTTTCCCAGGACCTGGAGGTATGTCATTATTCGGCCGTCTTGGGTGAAGGGTGTGGGGGTTGTTAAGTCTGGCCGGTCTACCCCCTGGTTCCGGTCAGATTCTTGTTTCCCGTTTGTTTTTCACACCTACAGGTTCTTGACCAGGTACCCATTAAGCCACAGTAAGAACAGAAGTGTAAGGTGCGTTTGCGACATTCGAAGCGATCGTGGCCTTCGCTGCCACAGTTCCAACAGCAGGTACTTCGGTCGTACCCCGGTAGTTTGTTAGCAATTGTCAGGTTTTGGGATTGGTTGACTGGGCGTCGGGGTTCTAGCAAAGGCTGGCCAGGCGCTGGGGAACGAGGTTGATAGACCCCAGTCGACGTGGCGGGTTTGTTTTTTGCTACTTCCTGCTGCAGGTCCTCGTATACCGAGGCGACCTCGATAAGTTCGGCCACAGTCGAAAAGTCGTGGGGCCGAATGTAGGTACGGTAGGCAGGCTGTAGATTATCGTAAATTCTTCGGAGGGCCTGTTGACGCGAGAAACCTTCGTGGCGGCGGATCAACGTCTGGATCTCTACAACATATGTTTTGGCACTTTCGCTGGACCGTTGCTTGCGGTTCCGGATCTCGACTTCCAGATTCTGCGTTAGGCGGGCTGGCATGAAAAAGGCTCGGAAGTTGTCGAGGAAGTCTCGGCCGTTTCGCCAATCTTCATAATTGTTGCGGTACCAGTGCAGGGCCTCGCCTCTGAGCAACTCAGGCAAGGCCACTACCAATTGGTCTTCGGAGACCGTGTACGAGCGCATTAGCTCTTCAAGCCTTCCTAAGAACGCAAATGGGCACTTTGTTCCGTCGTAAGTGACGTTCCACTTCCGTATTACAAAGCAAAGTGTAGCCTCCGGGCTGGTAAAACTGAGACTGTGGTTAGCGGTTGGTGGTTGTGCAATGGGGCTGGATGCGTGCAATACTGGCGGGTTATATGTCTGGTGACAGATGGTGGGGGCCGGTTTGGACGGATCGGTTGGTGGTGAGGCTGGTACGGGTGGGCAAGCCGGAGGGGAAACTGGTGGGTCCGCCATGGTCCTGTCTGCGGACGTAGATGTGTCTCCGGTCATGAAAAACAAGTATAACCGGAGACGACGCGTGGCTAAGTTACCGTCGGTCGCAAGTCTAAATTGCTGAAGGTGATTCTGAATTACTGACGGGGGGGCGGAATTAACCCAATCAAAGTGGTCGGGGTTCTCGCTCACCCCGCTGGCGGTGGTAAACTGCCAAACATCCTTTTTCAATGCCCTTTTCTTACCCTTACCCATAATTCAACGTTTTAAATTGGCTTTCTCAAGAAAAAAAAAAAATAAAATTTCTTTCTTTTTTTTTTTTTTTTTTTTTTAAGTTTTTTTTTTTTTTTTTTTTTTTTTGAAATTTATATATTTATTATTTTTTTTTGTTTAGTCCCTGCTCGGGCGCCAAATTTGTAACACGTTTTCGTCCGGTAAGGAAGAGAAACGCGGCTGAGGTAGCTGCAGCCGTGATCACAAGGTTCGCCGGAGACCGGGAGGAGCTCGGGCGCCACCACACTTTAGTGTGGACACAAAGAAACAACCATGTGGAAAGGAAAAATAAAATTTATTGTTAAACCAAAAAAAAAGAAAACAAATTAACTCAAAATGGCGGTTGTCCACCCACAACAACAAAATACGCATCCACGGGGATATTTGACAGTGAAAACTGGCAGGAATAAGGGTAAGGTCTGGAATTCGAGGTGGCTTGTCTTGCGACGCCGCACAACCTCGGACACACAAAAGGAGGAAAAGAAAAGAAACGGGAGGAAATGTTCAAGGCGGGATTACACTTACTGCGACTTCTAAAACTTCGGGAACTGGTGCTGGTGTCTTGGCTGAGTGCAAGGCTGACTGTCGGTACTAGGATGGGACGGCGGTATATATAGGAAAAGAAGAAAGAGAGGGGATAGAACAAGGACTCTGATTGGTGGAGGAAAGGTGGGGAAGCAGAGATGCCAACTTAAACTATGGGATGTATAGGGGGTGGCCTATACATCCAATAATTAGAAACTAATTAATGCTAAAATTAAATATATACAAACAACAAATAAAATGTACATAATTGCACCCCGCAAACTCCGGTTCAATATGTCCTCTCGTTAGGACGCTATGCTAAGAAAAGAACCGAGGCTGTACGGGTTGCCTATCATCTAACATAAATTAATTAACAATCCTAATTAATATTTGGTCGGTAAAATAAACAATTAACATAAAACCCATATGCTACGCCACTGGGCCCCGCAGCTAATTTCAACCCGATCTCGAGAAAACACGTGTGCGGCGAGATAAATGGAGGCTGTGAAACGGGGCCCCGGCGGGTTTTCAGTGACTGTGAATAGTGCTAGTTGCTGTGCTGCTAATAGAGGATTATGAAATGTCGCGAGGTAAGTTATAAATTACGTTAATTTAATTTAAAACACGTGTCCGTGGTCCTACAGGTTAGGACCGCGGCGTGCTAAATAACGGGGGCATGGCGGCGTAATATAAAACAAATATATTACGCCGGCATACAGTATTCACGGCGGACCTTAATAGGGGACATAATTGATACTTCATTAATTAGTATAAATGTTATTTTAACGTAGGCAACCCTACTTTCACATCGCAATACATTTATTTTACAAAGTATACCGGGTGGCGATTGGAACCAACGAAACCGACGTTTAATTGTACAACAAAATAAAAGAATGATTAATAATCCACAATGGAAATCATATTTTGTTGTGAATAAATCCTCGGGTTCGTTACACAAGTACCTAAACCATATCTAGGGAAACACAACCAAAAAAAACATAAACAAACTACAAAGACAACAAAATAAATTCATCAAAATTTTATACACACTGGACAGAAAAACACCTTTAACTGAACTATACAAGGAAGAATTAAATATAATTAAGATGATAGACTTGAACAATATACTATTGTTATATAAAATAAATCACAAAATGATAAAAACCAATATAAAAATACAGTCAAACAAAGAAATACACAACTACCAAACAACAGAAACTACAAAGCAATACAATAATCTGCCAACATTTATATAAAGTCTTAACTACATACCATTTAAACTAAAAATAAAACACATGCTACTACATGACAAAATATAAATTAAATAAATAAAGAAAACAACTCAAACAAGCCCTCAATACCGATAGCCTGAGACGGGAATGAATACCCACAAACCTCAGGACGATTAGAGAGGGACGAAACCATTTTTTTTTTAATTTTATACATTACAAATACATATTCATTTTATCTTAATTTTAATTTGTTGCTAGAGATAGTTTTATAATTAATTTTTAGTTTAATGTATATATGTAATAATATTAATAATAAAATTCTTACTTACTAAAACCATAAATAAGCTTAAAATTTGAAATTTTGCGCATCACAGTCGAAGATTGATAATAAGCGCTAAAACTGAAAATTAGTTTGATTCCACAAAACTCGAAAAAGACATGCAAAAAAAATATTTATTAGAAAAATGATGTCGTATGTTTATTTCACATATTTATCATTATAAATTAGACTCGTATACATTAATTTATATTTGATTAAATAAATCTTAAGAAAGGCCGATATAAGCGTAGTGTGCGACGTTTAAATTTACGTTTTCATATAAGGTATATCTTCATTGGTAGTGAGACTCTGTGAGCAAATGAAGACATATTCTATTCGCTTCGTACATCTACACTTTATTACTTCCTAACTCGCTTTGCTTTTTATTAAACTTCCTATCCCACAAAACTGTATATTACACAAACGGTTCCATAAAATTACACTAGTGCATGTAATTAAAGATTTCCATTTCGTTTTTCCCCTAACCCTAATCTTAATCGCTAATTCATTAGGACGCAATTTTGCTGACATTTAATGCATCATTAATTATTATAAAAGGAGTTGCAAAAGTTTTTTTATTCCACGTTAATTGAAATACATGAATTCCGGTAAAAAGTCTGGTGGAAATATCCCCAGCAAGAAAAAAGTTGAGAGTATTGTAAAAGTTTTCAACGCCGCCACTCCTATAGGTTTTCGGTATTTACTTCGGATTTTTACCTCTTGGATAACTTACACGTTCAATTTCCGAACTTGCTTTAAAGATCGAACAAAATTTCACTTAAACATAGTATCATTGAAAGTTTAATACGGTGCTTTATTCTACAAAAAAAATTAAACAATAAAAAATAAATTGAGAAAACGAAACAAGTATCAAAAAGTAATATTGAAGAGATATTGAATTTCTTACAAAAAATTATTTAATTAATTACTTATAACTTTTCTGCTTATAACATAAATATTTACCTATTTTCTTTGTATTATAGGTATTGAACATATTATTTATTAAAATAGTCAAAACGAGTTTGTTGGACTTTATTCAAAAAGTAAAATAATATGCTATGAGCAAATAATGAAATCATATCCATGAGATACATGTTTAAAATTCGTTGTTCTGCTACTGTTCATAGAACAGATACATATTTTCAATTGAATTCATCAAACTCAATATGTGCATTGGAATGATAACTTCGTCCTGCAATTGGATGAATATAGTTAGCATGCAGCAAGCGCGAGCATTCTTGCATACCTCAATTTATGCTCGATTGCATTCAAGTAGCTTTATAAATCCACTACAGTGCTTGCATTTTGTTCTTTGTTAAATTAATTACCCACTTGCTGGGTTAGTAAATTACATATAATGAGACTCGGTCCTTTGCAGGAATGAGAACGAGAAGCAGAAAAGAAATAAATAGTTGTACTGTACCAACTACTCACTTTACATATTATTATTTTATTTCTTTCGCCTTGATTAGCATAATCATAATAACGCGACCGTATTCGGGCTAATATCCAAAGTCTGCACATTATAAAACCTACGAAAACTTTCCCGCATAATATCCATTTTAATTATAATAAAGCCGCATAAGTAAGATCGTTAGGGATTATAAAAAAGTTTATCGCTTTTATTAATCATCACTGAACTCACTCTTTATATAGTACAATAATCATTAAGCAACTAAGTATAAAAGCTTAAAGATCTAATCAGTACATACATATATAGTATAAATTAATAAATAATTGTTAGTTTTTAAATTGAACTAAAATGGAATTTCGGGTTTGTATGTAATTTTATATTATTACTTATTATTAAACAAACTATTAAAAGACTATAAATATATCTATGTGAATATATACTGTCAAACAAAAAATGTCTAGCTACAAAACGTAATAGAAAACTAGGTAGATTTGACACCGGAGGTCAGGAGGTGTTGAGTGTACAAAATCCAACTTTTCAGGATTTCAGGAGTGGTGTTTTGCGTAACCGATCGTCCGTGTCCCGGGTTTAAAACATTATTCTTATTCATAATAATACTTTGTCTAAATATTTATTATATTACTTTGTCTAAATAAAATAGTTTCCCCAAGCACTTACTTACTCAAATATTATATAATAACTAGTTTTGAAAAAAATAATTTTGAAGATAAAAAAATTGGATTATAAACTTTACTATAAAAATAAAGGTAATTAAATCATATTTTATTTATTTTTAATAATTAAGTTGGTGTCACTATCGTAAGATTACCTATTATCATGGAGTGAAATAAACTAGACAAAGAGTCCTTTGAGGTGCCTCAGCGTCTGTTTTTTTTTTTATCTGAACGTGTTTTGTTTTGTAAAAAAGATTTTATCCAGGTAATTTTAATAAATGATGTATTTACCGCTGTTAAGTTAGCTAATTAATGATTTATAGACTTAATTAGCAATCAATTAAAATGCCAAATAATCAATTCATTAAGAACATTAAAAAAATACATATTTGATCTTTATGTGTACATCACAAGTCCGCAAAATAAATTAATCAAATATATCTAATTATAAAAAAAATATAACTAATTAGTCATTGTGCGACAATAAAAAGTAGCCTTGTTTGACATTAAAAGAAAGCCAGCAACAAGTAGAATCGTTTAAAATTATCAAAAAATATTGCCAGACTTAATTAGCATTAGTAAAGAAACTAATAATATATGTAATTGAATTTCAAATTTTTTGCACAATAAATTGATAATGTTGAAAATCTGATATTGACAAACTTAGAATTTCTTTCTTTAGCATAGAACTCAATAAGTCAAGATGCCAGAATTTTTATCATAACATCATAACATTTATACATAATACACAACAATACTATTTACATAATGAATACATCTTTAAAGTAGACTTTAGTTCTAGTGTGTTTATAACTGCTTTTTACTAATGTAATGTGCTTACATCGTCAAAACTCAACTGCCATGTGTAAGTTAAGTTTGGCAACTAAAACCTCAACTGCCATGTGTAAGTTAAGTTTGGCAACTAAAGCCTCAACTGCCGATGCACAACTAGTGTGAAACACATTTTATTACAGTTTTCTAAGCATGCTACAGCTATCAATATTTTATTGACTTTACTGCTAATGTACTTTGTATTACCACCTTCAAGACCTACCCTGCTATATATGTGAATAACCTCTAATAGCTGACTTACACTTTTAAAAATTCTCCTAGTCAATTTAATTATGCTATTTTATTTAATCATAAACTTTTCAATTTTTTAATGTATTCTTCAGGTTTTTTTCGGTCTTCAAAAATTGTTGTTTTTTGTTTGTTTTGTTATATATACTTTTTTTGTAATTTGGTCATTCTTTAATCAGCACACACGTCTAAACCATCTCAATTGTCCATCCATTATTTTTACTTTATAGGTTTTATCTACAAACAGGTTTTGTTTTTTTTTTCTGTCTCTTTTTGTTTTAAAATTAAAAAAAAAATCATTTTTAAGAGTCTCATTTCTGTTTTATTTATTCTTGTTTTATGTTTTTTTGATAATGTCTATGTTTTGCTAGAGTACATTATTGCTGGTCTTATAACTCTGTTTTACTATATATCTTTTTTTCTCCAAAAATGTATTCTACATCAAGTTAAAATTTTTTAACTGTTCAATTTTTATTCCGTATAGTATTATTCTATGGGTTTTGATTTCTCTTGATGTTATTTTTGTTTTAGATTTGTCTACAATAATACTCATATAAATTTTTGTTAATTTATTGTCTATTGTTATATCATCCGCGTTAATATTTTTGCTACCTGCGTTGATCTATTTTTTAATGTCTTGTTTTTTAAGTTTTTATATAATTTTTTTGTTTTTGTATTGTAAATACTATTGGACTCAAAAGACATCTTTATATTAGTCCAATCTTTGTTTAAATTTTTTTGATTCTTGATTGTTTGTTCTAACGATGATTTTTTTTAAATTTTTTTTGCGTTTGTAGTATTTTTCATACATATTTTTTTCTCGGTCAATTGCTTCCTCTAAGTCAATGTCAAATAGATATCCCTTCTCATATTTAATTTATTTCTTGTTTTTTGTTTTAATTTAAAGAAGTGGTATAAGGTGCTTCTTTCTTTTCTGAATCCGCATTATTGGTTTTTTAATGTATCTTCTATCTTGTTTTTTATTATTTTTTAGTAGTTCTGTAAAATTTTTCTTTTTTTCTTATTCATATACTTATATTTTTATATTTTTAGTGTTATGTTGCCTATGGCGCTTTTCCTAAAAGTTTGAAATGGCGTCTATCACATTTTTTTAATTTTTTTAAATTTTTTGCATGTCCATATCTATTTTTTTTGTTTTTGTAGGATTAGGTTTTCTGCTTCTGTCAGTTTTTTTTTTTTAATATTGTCTCCATTATTATTATATTCTCTTCTGTGATTACATTTCTATTTTTGTCTTTTATGTTTATTAAATTATATTCTATCTTTGTTTTATATGTTTTAGTATTCTATAGTTTTGTAATAATTTCTTGCCATCTTTTTTTTTCATTACCTTCTTTCTTTGTTTGTTTCTTTGTTTTGTTTTTTAATCTATGTTTTTACATTTAAAACGTTTTTTTTGTGTTTGTTATTATAAAACTGTTTTACATACTTACTTTAATAATTCTTTTCTCGATGTTATTTTTACCTATCTTTCCTAATTTTTCTATATATTCATGATTATTACATTTTTAGTCTTTCATTAATAAGTAAGTTTTAAAAGAATGCATTTTTATTTTCTTTTTTGCATTTTAATTTCTACTAACATGATTTTTTTATTTATGTATTTTTTTAATGATTTTATTCTGTTTGGTGTTATTATTGGACCTTCTTTTTTTCTTCGTCTTTTTTTTCATCTTTTGTCTTTTTTGTTTGATTTTGTAATTTTTATTGTTTTTATTTTATGTTCTCATTATCATTTTTTTCACTAATTTTTTGTTTTTGTTCTTTATGCTGCTTATATTTTATGTATTTATTCTTATTTTTTGGTTTTTTTTGTTTGTATCATTTTCTTTTGCATTGCTTTTTTATTATCTAAATGTTTGTTTTGAGTTTTTGAGTTTTCTAGTTTTTTGGTTCTATATTTTATTTTTGCTTCTTTTATTTATTTTTTTTTTCAACTTTTGCTATATTCCTTCTTTTTTTGTTAATTCTGGTTTTATATAAAATAGCTCTTAGTAATTTTTCTTTCTTATTTTTATTTTTACTGTTTGTTTATTTTCTATAAAGTTTTTTAACTCTTCTTTTAGTGTGATTTTTCTATTCACTCCTGAAGTTTTTTCATATTTTTTTTATTTTTATGTTTTCTTTTCCAAATTTTTTTATTTGTTTTTGTTTTTTTTTTGTTTTTTTTAAATTGTTTAATTTTTAAATTTTTAATTTAATTAATATGTACTATAGCACAAATATATATATTATAATTATTGCATCCACCAAAAGCACAAAAACAAATTGAGGATATAGTTGCTATATTAATAAAAAAAGTTAAAAAGTTTTGGTCAAAAATTAAGTACAAAGACAACGAAAGACCATTAAAGATAAGATAAATACACAAAAAAAATGCAAAAAAAATAGTTTTTGTGGTTTATAAAAGGTATAAAAAATTTCTTGTCCAAGATAAGCAAACATGTATCTAATGTATTTATATTAACATTATTGCAAGTTTTTTTTTTCATGTAGCATTGGGTTTGCCCACTTTCTAAGCATTTTTGTGTAAAAACAAAATTGATACTATTTGGCGTTGTGGTCAAGAATTAAACACTTGTCTAGGAGCTGGTGACAAAAAAGTGCAGAAGTTTTGAAAAATCTGATATTGGTGTCGGAACACCCAAGACACGCTAAGAAAAGTGTAATTTTAATTTGTTTTCAAAAATTGTTTTGGAAAAGCTGAAAATTCATTGGCAGATAGTCAAAACCTTAATCAAACAGTCGGACAGCTTAATAACCAAACGCACGACGTCAGCACAATCAAAAAAATTTAAATTTAAAATTTAAGCCTTTCTTTGCTATTTTTAAGTTTTTCTGTAGGCACATTGTAAGATAGCTTGGAACGTATCACAAGGTACTTCCTGAACTTTTCCGAGTATCTTTTGCGTATATAAAGAAAATTCTTATATAAAACTGTCTTTTAGTTCTGCAAAATTTTTAAATATTAAGGAAAAAGTTTTTAATAATTTTTTTCTAGAAATGCTTTCCCGAGAAGTTACAAACTATCAAAAAATGTAAAAAAAACTCAAAAAGCTCGATTTTTTTTAAATTTTAATTGCTTATTACTCAAAAATGGATTGCTGAATAAATTTGAAAAAAATTACATTGTCAGGATTCATGTAGAGGAAGACATTTTCAGTAATTTGAACAAAAACAAATTTTTATTCCAAACACTTGACTCGTACATGGCCATATATGTATATCAATAAAAATTACTAACTAATCATAAGCAAAAAATTATCAAAATAAAATTTTATATAAATTATATATTATAGTTTTGCAAAATATTTTACAGCTTAATGCAATCACCAGTATGTAGTTATAGTTAACGAGTAAATGTGCTGCAATTATATTTAGTTTCTTGTTTTCCACTTTTCAATTTTTGGTTAAAACATACTAAACAGTTTCTTCTCTTGATTTTAACACATAATGTGCAATTTGCCATTTATTCAATCTTTTTTGTCTGTCGTAGATGATCTACTAGAAGTTTTAAATCTTTGTTGGTTGTTTCCAGTTATTTCATAAACAACAAACTTTATATGAACTATAGATTGTTTGTTTTTGATGACGTATTATTTTCTAGAGCAAATATGCATTTACACTAGATTGCTTAAGTGCCCAACATATATTTTCAGGATACATTATAAAGCAAAATACGAATAAGCTTGATCTACACTTTTCGTATAATTATTGTAATGATTTATTTCTTAGATGTTGCCTCTGCGTTTTATTTATTTATTGATAGGGTAGTCTTTCTACTTCAAACATCATTCAGCAAACTTTATTTTTTATTGACTTAGTAATAAATTTTTGATCAATTTGTATGATTTCCTTTAAGTGACATTTAATTTTAGCAGTTCTTGTCCAAATAATAAGTTAATAAATAATACGTTTTGGCACAGTTGTAATTCTTATACTTACAAAAATTAAGTCGTAATAGATTTTTTAAAGTCAAGCTTTTATATTGGCATGTCATTACATATGTTCTTAATTCTTATTTGGTGAGTTTTTAAGTTAGAATTATGATTTTTTCTTAAATTTTACTACTGACTAATTTACCAAGATTTCTCTTGACGGTACAAAATATTTTTTAAATTGTTTATCTAAACAATCTAAGAATTGACTAACTTTATGATTGGGCTCTAAACTAATATTTTTATTTTAAGTTAGAAAAAGTTATTATGCTCGTATTTAAAACAACTTCAAGAAATGAATCATCACGTGTGCCAAGTAGAGTGTTTTGATAATCTTTTTTGTTCAATTTTATTTCAATCTTATTTCAATAAGTTTGTCGGTAAAAAAAGGTAAAAAAATAATAGGTTGTGTATAAATACTAAGAGTTTGTGGCCCTTGAATAAAACTCAAAGGCGTTTTGCAGTTTACACAGCTGTCTTGTTTTTTGCACTTGTATTATTGCTCAATAATCTGTATATAATTATCTGTTTAAAATCAATGATTAATTAAATAACTGGTAACAATGTCCTATTAACAGTAAAATTTAAACTTATTTGTAATTTTGTTTTAAATAATTAAATAAAATCGAAATAGCAAAAGAAACATTAACAAATAAATAAATAATAAAATATTTAAGTTATTTTATTTTATATTTTATATCAATCATATTTTTTATTAATCCTTTTTTTATTTGTAATATACTCTATCTGTACTTTTTCTTTGTAAATAAATTGTTACAGCATGCATTGTGGCGTACTAGTGCCTTTTGTCTTAATTGCTAAGAATAAAAAGGAAACAAAAAGTGTGAAAATAACTTAATATAGTTTTAAATTTACCTGAGACAGCAGTCCACAATGATATTTCACCAAATTATATAATATATAATTATTTAAATAAAATTTAAAAGAATTTAAAATTGCAATGAAATGAAAATAACTTCTCTCAACAAATTATTGACATCGACTCTTATTACTGAAATATTAACGGCATAAAATCTAAAACAAAAACATTTTACTACTCACTAGAATTACAACAGTATAATATTGTAGATCTGACCAAAACTTGTTTGTTTCTGGAAATTAATAGTAGCAAAATATTCTCCAATAACTACTTTGTTTACAGAAATGACAAAAATAAGTCTAGTGGTGGATCACTGGTTGCAGTTTAAACTACAATAAAAAGTAAAACTAGCATATTCAGTTCACCAGTATCACACATCAATATAGGGTAATTTCACGGAAATTTGGACAATTGTCCCTACATCGATATCTCCGATTTTGCTCAAATTTTATAAACATGTTTGGGGTACCAAACAATATTGATTTATAACATTTTAGATTGCTAGGTGCAATACAATGTAGACGGTAGACATTTTAGTTTTTTTTTGGATTATTTTGTTTTTTTTTGCAGTTTTTGTGCTGTAAATAAGCAAAATATAGTCAAAAATTATATTCAAAAAAGGGTACGAGACGTGTATCTGTTGAATAAGCAAGATGTGATAAATTGAAAAACTTGGGTATTTTTTATTAGAATGTGCGAGGATTGCGGACTAAACTTGCTGTTCTCAATTCGACTATACCTATTATGGAACATGACATTTTTATATTGACAGAAACGTAGTTAACTAGCTTAATTAATAATTTGAAATTAAAGTTTTTTAATAATAAGGTCTACGGGTGCGATCGCAATCATATTGTAACATCCAAACTACGTGGTAAAAGTGTCCTTATTGCAGTTTCGAATAAGTACAATTCTTACAAAGTTAATCATTGCTCTGACTATGAGAAGTTATATGTCTATATTACCAGTATTAAATTGATCTTTAAAACAGTATATATTAGTCCTGGCTCAGACTACTTGATGTATCAACGCATCTATGTAAACGTTGAATCAATTAGCAAGTGCAATACAGTCATTATCGTCGGTGATTAAAACTTGCCACGTGCTTGTTGGATTAATGATAATACGGTGTAAGAACCGAGTCTACTTGCCATAAAACCACATTAGTTGCTCAACATCTTGCACTAGATCTTGTTTTAAAACTTGACTCTTCACATGATTCATCAAACAACTCTTGGTGCAATAACAAAGACGCACCTGTATATAACTTTAAAGATGCTGTTTACGTTTCTTTAAATGATGCTTTCATCAATACAAGGTGAGATAAAATGTTTGTAAATTGTAACATTGATAAAGCATGTTTTTGTTTTAATTCTGTTATTTTTGAACTAATTGACCACTGTGTTTCAAAAATTAGTGAGCTTGTAAAAAAACTTATAAAATTCCTATATGGTTTTCTAGAGAACTAAAAGACCTGGTATTTACTAAAAAAAACTACACAAATCATATGTGATATCTCGTTTAGTCACTGACTACTACAAATTCAGCGATACCCGTGATAAATGTAAGCAATTTGCTGATACGTGTTATTCTAATCACATTAAAAAGGTAGAAGATTCTTTTTTATATATTTTTATATGTAGAAGATTCGATTAAATTTAATTTTAATGCTTTTATTTAATGAGGATACGTCAAATGTAAACGTAGTAGCAATCAAATTCCTTTTACTTTTATGAATGATGTTTCTCAATTGACACTAGTGATGGTATAGTGGATCTCTTTGCAATTTTTTTTGGATTTGATTTTAGACCGCTATCTACATTTACGGGTTTGCCCAATAGCTATACCTTATCACTTGTTCATACTCATATAAAAGAATCGCGTCTTGTTCTAAAAGTACCTCACATACTTGATAAACTATCAGCATTAAAATTAAACAAAACAAATGTGCAAATAAAGTTAAACACTATAGGCCTCTATCCATTTTATTGATTGTGCCAAAAGTTTTTGAAAAACTAATTACAAATCACTTGTCTACCGCTTTGCAATCGGAAACTACCTTCAACCAACACAGTTTTCAAACTGGTAAATCCATATCATCCAACCACTTATTGAATGAAGCTTATATTACTGATACGCTTGAAAACCGATTTCAGGTATATTCAAATTATACTGACTTTTCAAAAGCTTTTGATACCGTTGATCACAAAATACTAATTAATAAACTGCGTTGTATTGGCATGATCCTATTACAGTGAATTCAATTTTATTTATCGGACAGATCCTAATTTGTTTATTCCCTAATGGATAAACCGTTATTGAGGGTTACCACTATTTGTGAGTTAGGTGTAACGATTGACTCTAACTTATCATAACTTTGCGTATCAATATTATTGTGGCTAAAGCATATCAGCTGTTAGGCTTTGTCAAGCGCAATTTTAAAAAGTTTTGTGATTCTAAAACTATTCTTATTTTTTACAACGCTTTAGTACGCCCACATCTCGAATATTGCTCTAATGTGTGGTTTCCATATACATCAGTAAATAAGAAAAAATCTGAACAATTTAAAAAAAAAAATTGTTTGTTTTTTAGCATATAAATTCAACATTGTTGGCAGCTACAAGGACAAGTCTTGAGAAAAGACGTTTTAACTTTGACATAACGTTAATATTTAAAAAGTTTCATGGAATTATTGATTGCCCTAACTAATGAGTTAAATGTAGATTTTTTTAGAAACATTTTTAATACCCTGCGTTGTACTCTTATCACACAATCGTGATCTTTTTGTATATTAAATGATTGTTTAAGTTTTTAGTTTTAGTACTTATTAGTTATTAGTAATTTTATATGTTAATCATTGTATTATTAAGTAATAAATAAAATAAAAATGAAAGTATTTTATAAGAAATTCCCATTTTATTGAAAATTTATTATCTTTGATTTCAGTACACCTGGAAACTTAAAATTTGAATATGATACTTTTATAGCATAGTACTTTTGATTGCAAAAATTAAAAAAACTGGATTTGTTTTCCTTGAGGTAAAATATAACACATATTTGCTAAAAATGGATTATTTTAAAATATTGCAACTAGAAATCTAAAATTTTAGGAATTGTCATATTTTGATACCTCAAACATGAATGCAAAATTTGAGCAAAATTGGAGATATTGATGTGGGGACGAATTGTCCGAACTCCTGTAAAATTACCCTATAGCTGGCAGTAGAATTTATATTAAAAGGTCTTCTTACGACATCTTGTCTGTGTATCAATTTTTTTTAATTTTATAAATACGGTGTTAAATATAAATAATTGCATAATTTGTGGTGTCTTATAAACTTCTCAGCTTCTAATAATCTACGTGAACAAGTTTAGTCTTTGTAACCAATAACCTTTAGCATGACACCAACAACTGCAAATATTTACTAGTACGCAAAGATAAATATCATTCTACTTTGCAAGTTGTTTTTAAATTCTACAGCACCACAGTTTTAAAATTTACTAGAAATACATCTAGTCTTAAATATAATTTTAAGAAAACTAATGTAAACAAACTGTATAGTAATTTTTGCAACATAAATTGGTGTGACGTTTTTATATTACTGTTGATTTCATTTGTAAGCGTTTAATACAAAGTTTTTGATGTTTATGTTCAAAAATTTGTGTGTGCAAACAAATTCATACACAAAACTTAATCAGAAATACAGTGATAGTGAATCTATAATATAAACAGACCCAACAAAAATCTGGCTTTTTAATAACAATATTAAAAATAATTTGCAAATATTTGGAGTAATGAAAAAAAAAAACGAGAAAACTAACACCTTAGAATCAATTGTAACCGCCTTTGCCAAACATTTTAAAAAACATTTTTATCAAGCAATAATCTAATTTATATTTAAATGTTAAGTTATAAAACATGTATGGGAGACTTAACAATATTAGAAAAACTAGTAGAAACATATTTCAAACGTATAAAAACACTATAAATAGCAGGTCCAAATAAAATTTTAGAATATCTAGCAAGAAATTTTGCATAAATTGTTTTAGACCAACATATTTAATCTTATAATAAAATTTGAAATTTATCTAATATTTTGGAAAAAAACTAAAACTACTCTAATTCATAAAAAGACAACAAACCTAAAATTGGTAACTACAGATGAATCTAGTTACTTTGAAGTTACAGCAAAGTATTTGAAAGTATCCTTTCAGATCGTATTTATACATCCGTTTTTAGTCAATTGAGCAATAATAAACATAAATTTGAAGAAATTTTTTCTAAATTTGTTGTTGTTGAAGACGAATGTAACCTATACGAATCTTACAAAAACGATTAATTGTCTACTACATAATACTTCAATAAACGCAGATGACTTAAAACTGTTTAAAGTGATAAAAATAAAAAATGACTGATATTTTACAATATAATTAAAAATATATTAGCGTGTGGTGTAGTAATAACATTTTAGAAATTTATATTGGTAAATGTTTTGTAATGTCTTAAACTCGTAATTGTAATCATATTATAGATGATTATAACAGATAAGCAAGTTGATTAAAATTTGAGATTTAGAAGTTATTTTTGATAAAAAATTTACTTTTAAATCTCATATAAGTTTTGTTGTAAATGATTGCTCTAAATTAATAGATCATGATTTATTATGAGAACGACTACACAACTACTTTGGTTCTATTGACGTCAATATGTTTATATAATAATAATTGATTTTGTGTAAATTGGAATACAGTGCACCAGTCTGGATTCCGTTTGCTCAGAAATATCTCAAACAAATCGAAAAACAAATGTTTTTAAAATCTTTGCATTATAAAAATACGGGAATTTACCCTGAGAGTAGTTATCTATACAACAACATATTACAAGAATTTAATATTTTATCTATAGAAATGCGTCATCAACATCTTTTAATACCTAATCTGTACAAAATTATACACGGAACATAAAATTCAAATATTTTAAACAAAATTTGTTTTCATTTACCACAGACAGCTACACACTATTTGCTCACATTTACTTACGCTACACCTAGGACTTTTTATCATCATAATTCACCACTCATAAAAATGTTGCAAACTTATTACAGTATCCAATATAATGTCAATATTTTTATTTTTATCGTTTAAACAAGTCAAAATATATGTATTTAGATGTCTCAGTAATTTGTAGTTTACATCATATTCGGGTCTATTTTCTATGCACATTGCTAGAATTAAGCAAGATAAATATTGCTAACTAACAATATGAACTTTATTTTAACAAATCTTGCTTGCTAGCAATTTGAACTGTAATTTGAACAAATCTTAATTTGTAACAATATAGACTGGCACTTTAACAAAATAATTTTTTATATATATTATTATTATTTATCTAGAAAATTGTCAGATTTGCCACGCTTTCTGATGTAATATCCGTTTATATTGTTCACAAACAAGATTTGTTAAAATGATAGTTTATATTGTTAGGTTATTATTTCTAATTTAATTAAGTTTGTTTTTTTATAAATTTCTTATTACTTATTTATAAGACATGGTCTTGTTGGAAATAAACCAAAAAAAAAAAAATTATCTAAACAAATTTTATTCTAATAACAATTTTTTTTGTTTTTAATAGTTTTAATTTTATATTTAAGAGAAAAAATAAGAAATTTTGCTGCTTTTTTATTAAAATATTTAATAGTCTTTCCAACTTTTTTTAATCATTTTTTAAATTTTTTCAACACCCTTTATATTAAAATTTGACTTTAAATTTGCGAATTGCGTTTTTGTAGACAAAATATTTTTTTAACTCAAAATTTATTTTTCTTATTACATTTATTCATATAGATTGAGCATAAGAAACTATAATACCTCTTCTATAAATTCTATTCAATAATAAGTTGTTGATTCTTTGCCGATCCAAAAACTGATTAATAATTTAGATAATTTGTAACATGTTTACATTAGTAGAAGTCCAGCTAAAAATTTAACATTTTAAAGATGTAGGACACAAATCTTAAAAAAAAATATTAACCGGACTATCAATAAATAGCATAAGTCCAAAAACTGCGACTCGTTTTCTAAGTATTTTTATTATTATGTTATAACATAATAAGTAATTTCTAAGCATCAAATTAAAAAAAAAAAAAATTTAATGGTGACATATTTATTTTTGTTATTATTATATATATATTAATTAATTGTCTAGCCGGAGTATAAAATTCCTTACATGCATTTATGCGTCGCTGTTGACTTTAGAGAGGTCGATATGGTTGCAATAAAGGGTCCTTCAAAATCCAAGTTTCTGTATAGTCGATTTATAACATTCCTTGAAGTGTAGTAGAGCGAAGGAGTGGTGAATCCAGGCGCCGGAGAGTTTACAGCCTCTTTATGGGCAACGCGTTCCTGCAGCCAGTGCTTTATTACGGGTCTGCTATAAATACCGTGCTCCATTGTCACCGCATCGGGCTTGTGGCAATTACATGTCCCCTATACACCCACATAATGACCCCTTTATGGTCGCTGGTAACCAATAAACTATCTCATCTGTATAAGCAACCAACATAATAAGTATATAAATCTTAAGATATATTAAATTACTGAAGTTTTTGCAATACTATATTACTTTTCAATTGTTTCCTAACAAATAATCAACCTCATGCAACAAAAATCAGTTTATATTGACAAATAGTTGTTCAAAATAAGTATTAAATGTTTATTACTTATTAAATAGCATCTAGTAAACGTGAGTTTGCATTGTTAATAAAAATTAATAAAAAAATTATGTAAAACTGTTATCAATTTTATAGACTGTACAGTTGCAAAAAACAGCTTGTTGTTTATTTTATAATGTTATTGCACTAAATTAAAATATTTTTTTATAATAGCTTATATTGCAGATATAATGTACATATTTGGAGTATTTTTTATGCGTAAGTATTTCTTCTGAAAACTTAGCAAACATTACACTTTTTTACAAGATATATTACTTTACAAACAGCATAGCAATCGAAATAGATTTTTCTAAAATTATTAGTTTTAAAAGAATAGGTCTTTTAAAACTAATAATTAATTAATTATTAGATAAACTATAAAAAAGGCATTATACAGTGCTGTGCCTGCCACTTATTAATATTCAAGTTGAGAAAGTAACGACTGCAACATAAACATAAACAATAAATTATAAACAACAAATTACAGACTGTGTAACGATAAGTTTGTTACAACATAGATGCTTTAACATGCTTTAATGCATACAACTGTCTTCTAAACTAAAGAAACCAAAATTATTTTTTAAGTGATAGAAATGGCAATCCAAAAAAGTAAGGTTAAAATGTAGCAATTTTATAATAATAATAAGCCCAAGAGTACATAAAAGCTACTATTAGAATATTATTCTGCTTTTACATTAACATTACGTGAAAATAACATCAAGTTGTGCTAGAAAACTGCCAAACCAATGGACAAACAAAAAAGACTGGGATAAGGCAAAAATTATAATTAATTAGTGCAACCTAAATAAAGAAAGAATTAGGGAGAGAGCGTGGCGCAGTGGTCTAGGCATCCGGCCGATGTACCGAAGATCGTGGGTTCGATTTCCATATACCGTAATATACTTTTCACTTTCTATACGCTTTCCCACTCCCCAAGCCGCCTTGCCAGCGTGGGGTTTTACGGCTAAAATCTTTTCTGATGGAGTGATAAATTCTCTCCAGTGGTTCGGAATCAATCCACTTAAAACTGTAGGTCCCTTGTAATGTAAGTTGGGAACATTACAAGCAGAGAAAGAGGCTAAGCCAGCAGTGGCGTATGAATGGATGACTTTACAAATAAAGAATTAACACATTAAAACCATAAACTCAAGGCACACGGTACTAAAAACTTGGTCTCTGCACAAGCACCAGAATGCGCATTAAATAAAAAATCCTTCAAGTTATCCATACACCACCTAGCCAGAAAAACACCATGCAATGCAAAAAAATAGCTATATATTTCTAAATACTGAAAGAGCATTTGAGAATACTACCTTCAAATATATTGCAAAGAAAATGGAAAATTCAAGAAATAAACCTTTTTGTTCAACAATTATTACTCAAGAACTGGATTGTGAACATAACATTATATGGAAAGATTGTAGGAGCAACTAAAATTGTCGGCTGGTGCTTACAAAAAAGTGTACTTTTATTTTTACTGTATTGCCCTGTCATGGACAATTTAGTACAAATACTTGACAAAATAGGCGTCTGTGCCAAAGTTATGCCAATAATCTTACTATTTTTTAATATGGGAAACTTGGAGCAACTGTGTCAAACATGATACAAAGTGCACAAAACACCGTAAAATATAATGCAAAAAAAAGAGCTTTTAGCAAACCTAAGCAAAACGGTGATTGTACTGTTCACAAGAAGGTGTTTTATCTAAAAAACTGCAGTATATACGGTCCTAATGACAAAAGCTGTAAAATATCTAAGACCTACGCTTGACACCAGGGTGAACTTTTATTTACACTTGACTAATAAACGGTCTTACAATAGGACGCACCAAATTTCTAAGGTTATGACAAACAACTATAAAAAGGTATAATGTTGAACAATCTATGCAAATTGACAAATTTTATTATCAAAAATATTTCTGCGCATTACTTGATTTTTATTTTTGACACAACCGTTTTGCATAGTCAACTATTTGATGTTTGGTGGGCAAATTTAAGTTATTTGGTTTTATTTATAAACAGTCAATTAGAAATTATAGTTCGAATTGCGTATGTGAGTAGACGTGTTTTGGTGCGGCCGACAAAGAATCTCGCTTTATACGAGGCTTATCGCCAAACCAGAAACAAGAATTAAGCTATTGAATAAAATAAAATAGGAAGTAACATAGTGCACACAAATATAACAAAAAAGTGTAAGAGTGGTAAAGTGATAAACGAATAAACAATCTGCAACATATAAAAGTAAATGTCAGTACTCAGTGTGGAATGAAGACGAGTATACAGCGAGCGACGCGCGTTAGAGAAAGACAGGAGTGCCATATACAACAGCTGCGGCACTATCAACATCGCTCTCTAACAGAAACGGAGAAAAACCATCTCTAATACAAATAAAACAAAACATTATATATTATTATAATAAATAGTATATATTATAACAAATTGAGAAAAACAACAAAATAAATAAAAATAATAAATAGAAAAAAATAAAATTAACAATAAATAAGAATAAAATAAAATAAATAAAAATAATCAAATAAAAACATAACTTAAGATAGGCATAAAAGAAAATCACACCTTTGTAGTTTGTACCGCGGTAATTGCGACGTTGCCAGAGTGTGCGGAATTAACCGAAATAAGAAAATTAAATTAAAAAAAAAAAAAAACCAAGTATAAAACACGCCGAGAAGACAAAATAAATACAAATACAAGGAAGGAAATGGTGGAAATGGAGGAACTAAAAAACATGTTCAAGGAATTAATGAAGGAGATGGCAAAGAACACTAAGGAACTAAAAGAAGAGATTAGAGAGCTAAAGAAAGAAATAAAGGATAAAGAAGTAAAGTGGGAGCAAGAAAAAATACAGATGATACATAAAATTGAAAATCTAGAAAATAAAGCTGAAAAAAAAGAAAGACAGAAAAAAAGAAATAACATTATAATAACTGGCATAAAAACAAATGAAAATGAGGAACAAATTAAAGTGGAGAACTTCTTGAGAGAAATACTTCAGATTTAAGTCAAAATAGGAAAAGCTCAGCTAATACATAAAGAAAAACAAATAATAAGAGTTGAAGCCGGAACATGGAAAACAAAACAAAAAATAATGAAAGCCAGAAGAAATTTAAAAGGGACTAGAATTTACATTGACAGTGACCTAACCTATGAAGAAAGATACGTTCAAAATGAAATTAGAGACATAGCAAGAGAAGAAAAACCGAATGGCAAGAGGGTAAGAATAGGTTACCGTAAGTTAACAATTAACGGAGAGGAATATAGATGGAATAAAGAAATAAAAGGTTTAGAAGAAGTTGGAGATCCAAAAAACTAATAGGAAAACGGCTAGATAAAAAGAAAAATACACGGCGAGAAAATGGTATAAGAAAGATGATAAACACGACGGCAAACGATGTAAACAAAAGGAACAAAAATAGCAAAAGTACAAAAAAGAAAAATAAAGAAGAAAGAGTAGGAACATAGAATATAAGAGGATACATGGGAAAAGAAGCTGAACAGGTGGAAGAAATGATAAACCAAAAAATAGAAATACTAGGAATAACGGAAACAAAAAAGAAAGGGCAAGGGATAGAAAGAATACATAGAGGTTATTGGTTAATGTGGACAGGAGTGAAGGAAAAGGATAGAGCAAAAGGAGGAGTAGGAATGATAATAGCTCCGGAAAAGATAAAAGATACAATAAGAGAAAAACACATAAATGAAAGAATTATGACAGTAGAAATGAAGCTAGGAGAGAACAAAACATGGACCATGATAGTAGCATACGGACCAAATGAAGACGCAAAAAAAGAAGAGAAAGACAGCTTCTATACAAAATTACAAGAAGAAATAGACGAGGGAGCAGAAAACATAATGATACTAGGAGACCTAAATGGGAAAGTAGGAAATCAAAACAACGGAATAGAAGAGGCTATGGGAAAAGAAGGAGAAGAAATAAGAAACAACAACGGAGAAAGAATTATTCAACTATGCATTGAAAACAATCTAGTAATAACAAACACTAAATTCAAACACAGGGAAGTTCACAAATACACAAGAACACAACCAACCAGAAACAAGAAATCAATAATTGACTACTACCTAGTTAACAGAAAGAACTGGAACAAGATAAAGAATGTAAAAGTAACAAGACAGGCGGAAATAGGAAGCGATCATCATTTACTACGAATGGATATAAAATGGAAAACAAAACTGAAACCAGACAAAAGAAGGAAAAAAGTTAAGATAAAAATAGAAACATACAAACTAAAAGAAGAACAAATACAAGTGGCATACCAAGAGATACTACAAAAAAAATTCAGAGAAAAAGAAAAAAGAACGTCCATTGAAGGAAAATGGGAAATTTTTAAACAAATTATTCTAGAAGCTGCAGAAGAAAGCTGTGGATCAGCAAAAATAGTAAACAAAGATACTAAAAAAACTAATTGGTGGACAGAAGAAGTCAAAAAAGAGATAAGGGACAAAAAAGAAAAATGGAAAAGATACTTACAAACCAAGGAAATAGAAGATTACAAAAAATACAAAGAAAAGAGAAATAATACAAAGAAAATAATAAAAGAAGCAAAGATAAAATCATGGACAAAATTTGGAAAAGAAATGAATGAAAATTTCAACCGAAACCAAAAACTATTTTACGGAACGTTAAAACATCTAAAACAAAAAAAAAGAATACAATATGATGAAATAAAAAATGGTAAAATAATAACGGAAGAAGATAAGATAATGGAAAGATGGAGGCAATTCTTCCAAGAACTAACAGAACAAGAAGCATAAGAAAACAAAACAATAGAAGATGAAGAATTGCTACAGGACAGAAGAACGGAAGAAATAGAAGAAATTAAAAAAAACAAAGTAATAGAAGCAATTAAGAAAATAAAAAACGGAAAGGCACCGGGAACAGATGATATAACGCCGGAAATGATGAAATACATGGGAGATGAGGGAATTACACAAATAACGGAATTAATAAACGACATAATGAGGAATGGAAAAACCCCAAAGGAATGGAATAAAGGAATTATTCTACCCATACATAAAAAAGGCGATACAAGGAAATGTGAAAACTATAGAGGAATCACACTAATAAGCATACCAAGCAAAATATTCACAAGAGTTATTGAAAAAAGAATGAGAGACAAACTAGAAACAACAATAGAAGACAGCCAATGTAGATTTAGAAGAGGAAGAAGTACACAGGATCTAATATTTATAATAAGACAATTAAGTGAGAAAATGATTAAAAAAAATAGAGTAATGCACGTATGCTTTGTTGACCTTGAAAAAGCTTTCGACAGGATCAAGAGAGAGGACATATGGAAAGAACTAGAAGAGAGAGGAATTGAGAAGAAAATAATAAACGTAATCAAAAACATGTACACAGAAAACAAAAACATAGTCAGGATGAATAACAAAGAATCAAAAGAATTCCAAACGAAAAAAGGTGTGAAGCAAGGATGTGTGTTAAGCGCATTGCTTTTCTCAATTGTGCTAGACAGGGCAATAAAACAGGCAAAGCAAAAAATGAAAATGGTAAAAATAGGATATTGGAAAATGGAAGTAACAAAAATAGCAGAACTGCTATTTGCAGACGACCGAAGAAGAGTTACAACACAACATGGAAATAATAGAGGAGCAACTAAAGAAAATAAACATGAAAATAAATTATGAAAAAACAAAGACCATGATAATTGCAAAAGAAAAACTGAATCACGAAATAAGAATAAAAGGAAGAATAATAGAACAGGTCGAACAATACAGATACTTAGGAACAATAATACAAAGCAACGGAAAATTAGACAAAGAGATAGAGGACAAAATAGGAAAAACAGCAAAAATATATAACATGTTAAAAAATACTTTCTTTAACAAAAAAGAAATATCAAAAACAGCAAAAACAGAAATTGTAAAAAAAGTAATCAGACCAACATTAACATATAGTAGCGAAACATAGACGATGACAGGAAAACAATTAGAAAGAATAAATGCTATGGAGATGAGATTTCTTAGGAAGATTGAGAACAAAACAAGAAAAGATAAAATAAGGAACAAGACATATAGGACGAATTTAAATATAAAACCAATACAAGAAAAAATTATTGAAGGTCAAATGAGATGGTATGGACATATCAGAAGAATGAGTGAAGAAAGAAATACTAAGAAAATTTATGAGACAAGAGTAACAGGAGAACAAAAAAGAGGAAGACCCAGAAAAGAATGGAACAGCGCAATAAAGGAAAAAGCTACAAGAAAAGGAAACACGTGGGAAGAAATAAAAGAGATAGCCAAGGATAGGAAGAAATGGAGAAAATATTACACAAATTAATAATGTATACGCCTGACACCGAAAGGTAAAAAGGCAATTGAATAAATAAATAAATAAAATATAAACAGTCAATACCCGTACGTCATCAAAACGCAAGGTTTGCTGAAAAAATTGCTGCTGTACATGAGAGTGTACGTGAAAACCCGGACAATTAATTTCTCGTTATTCATAAAAACTTTTCCGATATTTTAATTTGGCAAATTCTGCGTCAGAACTTAAGATGTATTTGCTGATTGGGTTGTTGAGTAGTTGGAAGTTGACCAAAATTTTGCCAAAAAAAAATTATCATTAGCAACGAAGTTATTTTTGGATGAATAAATATGTAAACAAAATTTTTTTTGAATTTAGAACAATACTAATCTACACAAACTATATATTATCTTTTTAAATTTTTTAGTACCCTTTTGGGTGTCGAGATTTTTCTGCTGCTTTTAAATTAGCTTATTTATTTGTTCCATTTATTTTTTCCTGTTTTTTGCTATTTTCTTTGCATCTTGCCAATTTAAATTGATTCTGTTTAGTAATTCCCTTACATTGTTTTCCCATGTCTTTATAGGTCGTCCTCTTTTTTTTTGGTTTTGATATTCTTGAATTACATACCTGTTTTGTTTGTCTATCTTCTGGCATTCTTTCTAAATGTCCATACCATGCTACAGTTTTTTATCTATTGTGTTGTAAATGCTTTCAGTTTGAAGATTATCTCTTAGCAATTTGTTTCTTATTTTGTCCCTTTATGTTACACCTTCTACTCTCCTTAGATACTTCATTTCTGTTGCCTGTATCCCACTTTTATCTTTTTGATTCATTACCCATGTTTCGCTTTCGTATATTAGTGTTGGTCTGTATATTGTTTTGTATAGTGTCATTTTTGTCTGTTTGTTGTTTAAGATCATTTTATTTATTGAATGATAACTTCTGTTTGCTGCTTGGATTCTTTTGTTTATTTCATGCTCCATATTTTCTTTGTTATTTAAAGTTGCTCTATTGCTAATAAATAATAATGGACTTAACGCTCCTCCTTGTCTCAATCCTTTTGTAGTCGTAAATTCTTCTGATGCTTCTTTTCCAGTTTTTATGTAATTAACTGTGTTTTGTATATGTTGCTTAAAGTAAGTGGTCGTTTATTTGTCTTTTATTCAATATTTTTCATAACTGTTTTTGAGATACTCTGTCAAACGTCTTTTCTAAGTTTACAAACGTTATAAAAAGATTGGTGTTTTGCTTTATCGTTTTTTCAATTAGTTTTTTAATTGTAAATGTAAACCCACTTTGAGCTTTTTCCAGTGCTGGTTCTAGTAAATGTCTAAGCTTATTTTCTATTATAGATTTGCTGTTGTGCATAGCAAAGATATTCCTCTATAGTTGTTACAGTTTCTGCTATCCCTTTTTTTGTAAATTAGAAATATCATTGTCTTATTTCAGCCTGTTGGAATTTTTCCTATTTTCCATATCCTATTTAGCATCTCCAACAGTAATTTTTCTCCTGGCTCCCCTATATATTTCAATTGCTTCGGTTTTATCATGTCGTGTCCTGGCGCTGTTTTATTCTTCAGTTTTCTCAATACTACTTTAATTTCTTCTTTTGTTATGTCTTTTGCTTTAATGATACGTGTGTCATTTTTAACAGATTCCTCCTCTTCTTCTTCATTTCTGTGTGTTTGATTTTCTACAAGTAGCTTCTTAAAATGTACTTTTCACCTATTTATAATTTTTTTATTTTCTTTTAGTATTTTTCCTTGTTTGTCTTGTTGTTGTTTTAGCTGTAGTTAGTTACTCTTTTTACAATTCTTCAGTGTTCTATAAAATAAATTCTGGTTGTCCTTAAAATTTTCTTTTAGTGTATTTCCAAAATCTTCTCAACTTCTTCCTTTGGCTCTTTTTATGACTTTTTTCACTTGTTTCCTTTGTGTTTTGTATTGTTTCTATTTTTCTTCTTATCTTGTGTTAATAAAACTTTTCCAGTTCAGTTTTTTCTTTCTTACTTTTTCACTTACTTCTTCGTTCCACCAGTGGGTTTGTTTCCTGTTTTGTGTGCTACTTGTTATTCCACATGTTTGTTCCAGTAAAATGGTTCCACATTTCTTTGATATTGCCTACGTCAGGTTTTGTTGTACTGTTAATTAATTTTCTTATACTCTCCTGGTATTTTTCTATCATGGTTGTGTCCTCCAGTTTGTCTATTCTGTAGTTGCATATTTTGATCTCTTTATTGTTTGATTTCTGTGTCGTTTGTATTATCTGCTTCTTTCCTTTTATCTTTGCTATTGTCAAAAAATGATCACTTCCAATTTTATTGGCCCTTCTCACTCTTACATCGTTTACATTTTCATTTGTGTGTTATTAATTAAAAAATAATCAATGATTGATTTTTGGTTCCTGCTGTTTACTTCCCTAGTATATTTGTGTATTTCTTTATGGTCAAACATAGTGTTCAGTATTTTTAATCTATTTGCTATACAAAATTTAATTAATCTTTTTCCGTTGTTATTCTTAGTTAGTTCTACATGTGTGCCCGTTATTTCTTTTAAACCCTTGTTTATATTACCCACTCTTGCATTAAAATTGCCTATTACATATATAAGTTTTCATATTGTACTTGGTATATTTCCCAGAATTTGTCCTTTGTTGCTTTAATTACATCTTCACTCGGGCCGTGTATTATCATTAAACTTGCTGTTATTGTTTTGTCTTTTAATTTAACTATTATTATTTTTTTATTCATATTTTTCTATTTTTTAATTGCTTTCTCCATTTTATTATTTAATATGCATTCTACGCCTGCACTTGCCCTTTTGTTATTTTCTACTCCGCTATACATAAATATATGACTATTGCCTAACTTTACTATTCCTTGTCCTTTAATTTTTGTTTCTGTTATAGCCTGTATGGCCAATTTGACTTTTTCAAATTCTTCTATTAGTTCTAACTTTTTATCTTTTATACTTCATATATTCCATGTGTCTATTTGAATTATCCTTTTGTGTCGTTTAATTGTCTTTGTTTCGTCCGTCCATCTTGTTTTGTTTGCTAATTGTTTTTTTGCCGCACCTTGTTTTTATTTGTTTTCTCTTTTCATGATCCTCTTTTCTTTGTTATCTCAGCCGTATGTTTCCTCATTGACAATTATTTTTTGGTATCCAATTTTAACTCTTTTCCCCTTTGCCTTCTCCTTTCTTGAAATACTTTGAATTTTTTTTTAGATTTTCTTTTCTTTCCATGTGAGGTCATTATCTATATAAATATTTGTATTTTTTTATTTACTTTTGGCTGTCATGGTCTTTTGTTTTTGTTCCCAGTTAGATAATTCAACATTAATGATTTCACTGTGTGTATCTTTATTTAGTATCATTATCTTTTTTCTTCCATCTTCTGTTTGAGATCTGCTTCTGTATTTTGTGCAAACTTCAATCTTTTCATTATGATTTTGTTTTTCTTCTTTGTTCTCTCTTCCCTTTTTTTTTCAATATTTTTTACTTTATCTGTTAAACTCTTTAGTTCCCTTTTCCAGATTTTTTCTTTCTTCTCCATTTCTACTTTTATTGTTCTTATTTCTTGTTTTATTTCCTCCATATTTTTATCCATTTTAACTATCATTGTTTGAACCATTTCTTTTATTTCTTCCATATTTTTTGTGCCAGTAGTGTCTTTGTTTGCTATATTATTTTTGTCTTGTTTATTCCCAAATCTTCTTCTCTTTTCCTTTGTGTGGGTAATCTTATTGATTTTTTACTTTTGTTAAATAAATTTTGATGTTCTTGTCGTTCTATTTCTTTCATAATATACCAGCACAAAATGCATCCCGAAAGGTCAATGTTTGATGCGGATTTTAATCTGGCGGAATTATTGGTCCGTACTATGTCTAAAACAAAACTAAAATTAATTAATGTATTGTTGATCTATTTCTGCTGCCAAGGCTAATCACCAACGTCAAAGATTTAAAACTACTATATTTAAGAATTTTGCTGCAAATTCAAAAGTTCTAACCTAAATTATTGAGTTTTTAACGGGTACGCAACATTTAGGCAGTACACGGGACCTACTTTTTTTTATTCAAAAAAAGTTGTACAGGGAGTTTATAAATGAATGGGATTATGTAATCACTTTAAATATGCCGCCTTTTTAAAATCGTCCACTATACTACATATGTTTTCATATGTTTGCTTGACAGCTGTCAAAGTTGATCTGTCAAAACAAATAGTTTAGTGAACAATTTAACAAAAGCGGCACATTTAAAGTGATTACATAATCCCATTCATTTATAAACTCCCTGTATTTTACAACACGTTTTTTTAAATCAAAATAACTGACTTTCCAGATAGTAGAATTATATCCAAGACTTCTGGTGTAGCAGGTGACTACGCTAACCATGATATCACCTAAGCGGTTACTACAGATCAATAATAAGCAACTTCTTGCAGCGGTATTTCAGATAATTACAACATCTGTAAGCTTGCGTCTGTTCCCAAAGATCTCAAACCAGAGATATTCAAAATAAGAAATCAAATAAAGAACAAGTCGACGACAACAGAATTCTTTGCAACATTTTATGGTTTCTTGAACCAGATAATTCCGTGACGCTCGTCTTTCAAAATAATGTTTCAAGATTACATTGAAAGAGTTAAAACTCAAACATAGAGTTTTCAAACAAATATTTACTTAACTTTAACAATTTGCTTCTTCAATGAACAAAACAATCTGTCCGAACAAAATTCAGTTGCAAGTTGACAAGCTGAAATATACAGCAGTTAATCAAACTTAAAGCAATTCAAGCCAAGATTAAATTTATTAAAACAAAAGAGTTAGTCAATCACAATAAACACCAATGTCAAGAGATGGCAAACTTTGAGAAGTCATATCGTTTAATGTCTACTGCATTTTCAAACGCATTGGCACGCAAATCAGCAAACATAACCACAAGTCATTTATTATTCAAAACGTCCGTGAAATTGCCAACAATCTCACTGTTCAAATTTAATAGCGCAGTTGAAGAATAGATTTCATTTATCAATGTGTTCAATTTATTGGTGGACACAAACGAGGCATTAAGTGACATCCAAAAATTCATGTATTTCTAATTATGTCTGACAAACAACCACGTTTGCAAATTATCCAGTAGCACAATCACAGTTAAAAGATTGTTTTGAAAACAAAAAAATTTTTGACTGTTTGAATTAAAAATGGTTGACAAAGATTCAGCAATATCAATAAGAAATCATGTCAATAAGTTCACCAAAAATCCAAACTAAGCAAAGACACATTACTGTTCTATCTGTCAACATCGAAATTAGATTGTTTGACCAAAGATAAATAGGAAGTACATAGCATTAAAGTACAAAATTAACATTAAACGATGTGATTGAATTTTTACATCAGTGATGTCAGGTGTTGGAAGCACGACTTTCATTTTCAAAACCGTCAAAACTATGTATGCTATGAATGCTATCAAAACCATGGCATCTACAATTGCACCATGTTTCTCAACTTATCTTGTGAGAATAAATTGGCAAAAACAAACAGCTCGAGGCTATGCATAAGCTGTCTAGGAAAAGGTAACTCGTTGGATTAATGCAAATTGAGACGCTGCAAAACTTGCAATAAGAAGCACAATAGCTTTCTTTACAATCGTTCAGCAAGCGTAACACCAGTTACATCAAGCGCTGCAATTAAAAAAAACAAACACCAATACCTCATTCTTGCAACAGCCAGTGTTTATATCAATGACATAAACGGCAAACAACATATTTGTCGTACATTTCTAAACAATGGATCATAATCCAACTTTATCACCAAACAACTGTGTCCAAGGTTACGTCTTAACCAAGTGCCTATCAATCAACAAAATTGGCAAATTGACGACCAACATATTGCACAAAACAACAACAACAATAAAGTCTAGAGACCAATCATTTTCTAAAAAAATTGATTTTTTTGTAATATTCACTATTACTACTTACTGATCAACCATTAATATCATTACATACATCAAAATACACTATTCTCAAGAATACACCATTAACCGATCCAAACTTTGACAAGTCGGAAAGGATTAACAAAATATTAGGAGCAAATATATTCTGAGAACTACTTTTTATTGGCCAGCTGTCATTAACAAAAAACTTGCAAGGGTCAATACTAAAAAAACAATATTAGGATGGATTGCGTCTGGCAGCGCATATAGTACCGGTTATAATACGACTTGTCACGTCAGCACACTACCAATTGACAAACAATTACAACAAATTTGCAAGTTAAGACAAGTGACTCAAAAACAGTATCTTACAAAACCTGGAATCTTTGAAGCAGGCCGCTACCAATCGACTTTTGTCAATTGAGAAAAAATTAACAAACAATATGCCGTTACAACAAGGTTATCGTAATTTTATGAAGGAGTATGAAAACATGAGCCACATGATCAAAATAAAATGCAATAATACAATCAGATACTATCTACCACAATATTGCGTTTTCAAAACAACAAAGATTAGAGTCGTTTTTGACGGTCCCGTAAAAACATCCACAGGTGTGTTATTAAACGACACATTTTACATAAGACCTACTATCTAGGATGACCTGTTTGCAATTATTGTGCGCTTTTGAAAGCATCAACTTGTACTCACGGGAGACATAAAAAAAATGTACCGTCAAATCAAGGTGCATTTAGACAATCAAAACTATCAAAAAATCTTATGACGATACAATAAAACTGATGCAATAGGCACGTACAAAGTAACAACCATTGCATATGGAAGATCAACAGTTCCTTTCCAAGCCATCAGATGTTAAGAAAATTTGAACAAAATATTAGATGACACTTTAAAGAATGCACCAAAAGACAAAAAACTGTTGTTTAATAACAAGTCAACATTAAAAACATTAAGATTATTATGAAACAGTAATAAAGACACACTTCAGTTTTCTCACTCATCAGTGATCAAAAACCATGATAAGATTACAAAACGAGTGATTCTATAAAAATTGTCGCAAATATTTGACTTGGAATTATTTGGACCAGTCATCATCACTGCTAAGATAATTATACAAAACTTATAGGAGTTAAAACTTGATTGAGACTAATCAGTTCCAATAAATCATTCAATGTGGATAACATATGAAAAAGAATTAAAAATGCTGGATCAAATCAAGATATCAAAAAGAGCAGCGGAAAAAAACCAGATTGAATTGCACGGCGTTTGTGACGCTTTGAAGAGGGCATATTGAGCATGTATATACATCAAAACAAAGTAAAAAAATGGCAATTACAAAATACATTTACTCTGCTCAAAATCAAGAGTAGCTCCGCTAAAAGTGCAGTCAATTCTTCGTCTTGAGCAATGCAAAGCCTTGTTACTAGTTTAACTTATTGGAACTACAAAAGATGCACTACATAAAATTGTCACAAAAAAATATTATTGGACAGATTTTACAATAGTTTTAGATTAAATCAAATCTTAATCAAAATTTTATAGAACCATCAGTAACTTTGGCAAATCATTGGCATCTCTAAACAGTCTAGCAGTTGCAATCTTGAGAGAAACAATCTAATTCAACTAACTTCTCTCTCTTTGTGGTGGCACGGACCAGAATTTTTAACAAAAAATGAAAAACAATGGCCACCATCACTATATCAGAAACCAAAAAATACCAGATCTTAAATTTACAACAGTCAGTTTATTAATTTTGGAAGGTGATTCACAATATATTTTTAATCATTTAACGTCATCGATTCGTCTAAAACGCACTATAACCTATTGTATACGGTTTGCTTTAAACTGCAAATATAAGTCCAAGGATGATTGTAATTATAAAACACTATAAGTTAAAAAATTTGAAAGGGCACTACTTTAACTGATTCAACCGGCACAGACATCTAAATTTGCCATGACATCATGGATTTAAAAGCATCAACCACAATAAAAAAAAATTAAGCAAATTGAATAAATTATATCCATTTCTAGATAGTAATAACATATTGCAACTTAAAAAACGTTTGTTACATTCAGAGCTGGCATATAATCAACAACATCCAATTTTTTTGCCAAAAAACCAAACCATAGCTAAGATGATCATAAACCACTCTCATCTTAAACAACTACTCGGTGATACTGTTAAACACTTTGCGTTCTACATTCTGGCCAATCGGTGGAAGATTAACAGCAAAAAGATACTGCAAAAGTGTGTATATTGTTGTTAAGCTAAACCAGTATTTGCACAACCAATAATGGGACAACTGCCCAAAAAAAGAATAACGGCACCTCGACCTTTTGTCATTGCGGTGTGGACTTTTGTGGGCTATTTAACATAAAACCTTATCGAACAAAGGGAACCTGTGGACAAAAAAATACATAGCTGTAATTATATGTTTTTGTACAAATGCCTTACATCTTGAAATGGTCACTAGCTTCACAACAAAAACATTCTTAAACTATTTAAAGAGATTTACTGCATTAAGAGAAAAACCAAATTTTATATACTCGGACAACGGGACTAATTTTGTCGAAACAAATAATGAACTTCAACGACTGATCAAAGAAAACAAATTAGCAGCCTAAGATAAAATACAATGAAATTTTATTCTACCAAAATTTTTACACTTTGACGGCTTGTGGAAAACCGTCAAGAGTACTAAACACCACTTAAAACAAGTGGCTGAAAATAATCTTTTTAGTTATAAAGAATTTGAGACACTGCTAACGCAAATTGAAGCATGTGTTAACTCAAGACCATTCTCTTTATTGTTCAGTGATCTTGAAGATTTAGAACTATTTATTCCAGGACATTTTTTAATTAGCTGCAAGCTAACTGACCTACCAAAATCAAACGTCCAGGGATTGCCAAATAGTTGATTATTTTACTGGCAACATATATCTAAAATAAAGAAACATTTTTGGACACGATGGTTGAGATAACCATCTGCAAAAAAGATGTAAATGGACATCATCCCATAACGCACCACTGAAGAAAGATAACCTGCTATGCATCAAGGAGCAGCACATTCCTCCAGTACAATGGAAACTAGAAAGAATTGAAAAAGTTTATCCGGGAGTTGATAAAATTATTTGCACAGCAACAGTTAGAACAATCAAAAGCAATATAAAATGTATTGTTGAAAATGTAGGTAAGTGTATTACAGCTAGACATAAATAGTTTGGCCGGTATTGTAAGCAACTTAATATACACAAAAACTATGTTGACTGTGGTTTTACTCATGTCTTTGACCGTTTTTTGCACATTCTATAGGCGACGTTGTTTTGGAATTAAAATATGCTAAAACGGGTAAAAGCATAAGTTTAACCAATATAATTATAACTTATTATACCGGCCACACTATTTGTGTCTAGCTGTACCAATTAATTAGTTGTTTTAAAATTTATTATTTTAATGTAGGCAGTATATTGAGTGTATTTTCCCACTCACAATATTATATATATATATAAAATATAACTATCAATTTAAGTTAGTCATTTCTGGATCAGGATTATATGAATAATCTTACGTAAGTGACATTAGATATGTTAATATTACTAAAAAACATATAAGACAATATTATTTTGTTTTATTCACATGGGTGCATTTGCATGGTATCTCAGATAATTACGACAGCTTGCGTCTGTTCCTAAAGATTTCAAACCAGAAATATTCAAAATAAGAAACTAAATAAAGAAGTAGTCGACGAAGCAAATTTCTCTGCAACAGAAACAATACGAACGTCGTTTACAGTAGTTATAAAAATACTACTTATGTTAACGCCACTTACTGGAGGCAAGACAAGCAGCATACAGACTGCAGATATTTAAACACAATGTAATTTTTAAGACTCGCATACCTAACATAACAAGTATGTTGAGATTGATTTTATTAAGACTCATTGCAGCAAAAATACATTTGATGTGATAATACCAGACCAAAACAATTAGACAAAATACTTGTGAACAGTCAAGAAAACTATTTAGTACACAAATAGAACTAGAATGTCACCGCGGCTTAAATCTACAAAGACAAACGCTAAAGAAAGCAAACGTTGTTGTCTCTGGGCAAATATGCCTTAGATTTCTAGGCGGAAGTAGCTGGTATTGAGTGGTCTGTCAGGGACATAATCAAAACGTAACTATACACTAACAGACCATTAACCAATATGTCAAATAGTCAAGCAACACTGCAAGCATTGCAATCGTCAGTAATAAGACTCAAACTAGTTTTAAATAATATCACTGCAAAACAAACTGACAAACAAACGACACTTAGAAACAGGCATTGGAACAATTACAGGTATTGCATTGTAATTGCAATTGGTTTTTGCTTGAACAATTTGGATAAAGTGGCCGGAATTTGCAGAGTTTGCCTGGTTTGAATACCAAAAGACCAATCAATAAAAAAAACTTCATGCCAAAACATCTTTTCAAAAAGGAAGGTAAAGACATTTATTTGACCAGAATCTGCTTTTGAAGTCCCATACCAGACCGGTAAAGAATTAATCCGCAGCAGACTTGAGGCGGAATACATCAACTTGTAGAAAAGCTGTAAATGACACACTCAAAAATTTTCTTAACAAAGCCATTGCATAATAGCAAAATATTAATTAATTTAATAAAAAAATGCAAAGGCTTATAGTATAACCGGATACTGTGATCTTGAAAAGCACATGTATAGAATGGGAATAGAAATGAATCTCTATGCCGTAGGTGTATGGAATTTGAAAATGTGAAGCTTATAAACTGCAGCATATAGTATCTTTTGGCACACACAACTTAACCAAAATAGTGGTAAAAGTAATCTTTTGGCAAAATAATCGAAAAGAAAGCTGTTAAAGCAGTAAGACATTAGAGGTGTAGAACAAGTCCAGCAAGACCGCAGTGCAAAGAGCGCCAAGCAAACTACCTCGAAACAATAAAAGAGACTGACAGTACGGAAGCCCGCCCAGAGTATTGAAAATGTTTTCCTTTTCATGCAAAAAAATAAAATAAAAACGAATATCAGCAACATAAACAAATAAGTTGTAAAACTTTGTGTATATTCCAATATACCTGTATATTAGTGGCTTTGTCAAAATGTCACATACATTAATCATGTTGTGCTCATTCCCGGAATTCAGCACTACTAATACTCTATAAATATACATTTTTTTTTAAATTTATATACATAATTCATTCACATAGAATACAAATTCAAAACAGTATCGTATATTATTAAACGATTGTTTTTTTTACTATACAAATATTAATATTATATCCCATAATTGATATATTTTACGTTATAAAAGAGTTTGTCAACGTAACTTATTCTATGAATATTCATATAACTACAATTATGCAAGTATTTCAGAAACTCGTTACATTTGGAGCCGTTCTATATGCACGTCGTACTAATAATATATTGCCGCCACCATATACAGCAATAAAGCATAATGATATAGTTGGCCTGCTTGCAAAAATTTATGATTTCACAAACAAATTTGATAAAATTATTAAAAAAACGTAATAATGAGAGTGCAGTTAAAATTAAATTGTTTACGCTTTGGTTGCAAACAACGTAATGAGATTTTACAAACATATTTAATACTATCTAGAATAATACACATTTTATCTTAAAATAAAAATTTATTTTTAAATTTAATCGTGTCAATTGTTTACAATAAATTTAATAAAAAATATAATAATATAAATATTGAATTCTGTGACACAACACTGAAAATAAATTTGTAACAGTATCGACGAATTTATGTTATGTTTACAAACTAAGGGTGAATTAATTAATTACAAATAATAAACAATGTAATAAAACAATTATTATCAAATGTAAAATTAGCTTTACCAATTAAATCCGTTTGCCGCAACAGCTGCAATATAAATCAGCACTATTGAATCTTTGATAGAATTAATAAATTCTACCGAATCAACATTGTTAATTAAATTAGGATTAATTTAAAAAGAGGAAAAAAATGTTAAAAATCTAATTTGCACTACTAACAATGGAAAAAGGCAGTATATAAATATAAAATATATAGTTGGTAAATTTTAATAATTTCATTTTTTATCACAGTAGGATGTTGTAGCTGGCATGTTAAATATTTTATATATAAATAAATAAATTGGTCAATTTCCGCATATTATTTCGCATAACATGAATAAATGACAATGTTCCACTTTGGTTATAAAACCTTGAAATACCGGATGTTACGTTTGAAATTCGGATGTTTTAGCCTTAATTTTTTTGATACTTTTTGTGATTTTATTTTAACGATGATAGCATTTAAATTTTGATCATGCCCGGAAATATTGAGATTTTAATCGACTGGAGGGTAATGTAGCTATATTTAATTCTATTGTAACATGTTGTATGGGGTTTATTTAACCTGATGGGGGATTAGTTTGTTGAGGACTGTCTGTAACTGAGTTGTCATCTTGGGAAGATGGTCTTAAGGTGGTAGTGCTTGAGGGTCGACCATAGAGGTAACTAGTTCCGCGGTATCCATTGTCGTAATAAGGATCTCTGGAGCGGTAGCCACCATATCTAAAAAAGTTATTTATTACTATAAATTATCTTATACGGAGATGTATTTACATGCAATATTTGATTTTTAACAAATATACAATTATTAATAATCCGCACCAAATATTATTAAAAATATATTTTATAGCTGTTATCAATTATTTCTAAGAAGAATAAATCCAATATTCTATTAACTACCTGTTAAAGGAAGGGTGCAAAGGTTTAATTTACGTGCAGCTATAGCCAATTTTTCCTATATTTTTTCGTACCTGTCCATCTCGGGGGGCGAATTTTCGTGATTTTGATTTCTGCAAAAAGCAGAAACGTTTATAACGTTGTTTTCATATACATATAAATTCTTTTTACCAAAAATTTCTACAAAAAATCAACGACCCGTAGATAAATAAAAAGGAAGATAATGTATAGTTGTATAGACAAAGAATTAAATGATTTGAAGAGTTAATAGCCAAGATTAAGTAAAATTAAATAAAATAAATTTAAAAAAATAGTAATAATAATTAGAGAAATCGTGGATATTTAAAGACAAACATCTGCGCAATACCGAATTGATACAAAATTGAATTTTATTTTATAGTTATAATAGTTTCCAGCCCCATTTATAGTCATTCATGTCCAAAAGATTATATTAGTTTTGCTTCATATTTCATGAAATTTATAATAATTTTTATGCATATGTATATAATTTAGTAAATCTACATACATTATTATAAATCTCATTTTATTTTATTATAATATTATAATATTTAAGTGCTAGTGTAAATTGGAATAGGTTTTATTATATATTTTATAATTGGTTATATAAATAAGTAGGAAGATATATCATGCAAATGTTTCTTCTATTATATTTCGTACCTGTCTCCTCCTGGTGGTACATCATTTTTCGGATTTCTACAAAAAGCATACTATGATATATACGGGAAATAATTTGTTAATATAACTAAATGTTAATTAATATCAATTTAAAACATTTATAATATACTGAAAAAAGTAATATTAAAAGAGTTTTGGTTTTTCATATAAATTTATAATTATATTTTCCCATTTTTTAAACAATTTATAATAATTTATTAAACTTTTTGGTAAAAGAACTAATAATAATTTTTAATGCATTTTTAAATTGTTTAGCTGCATTTTAATAGTTTTTTGAATTAAAATCTCATATGACTGACTTTCCTATGCAGTAGCTTACTATAATTTTACATTTTACAATTTAATAAAACCATCAACATTTTAAGATTTAAGAATTAAATAACCTTTACAGACTGGCAAACTCAGTCAATCAAAGCATTAATACCCAGCAAATAAAAGAAAACTCAATATATAGTTTAAAATCATATTTATAAAAATGTATAAATCATTATTAGAAATATAATTTTAAATTATATATAATATATATATATTATCCAAAAATATCTACAATTAAAACTCTATTGAATTTGTTTGTTAAAAATACTTTGTATATGTTTTAAGTTTGCAACTGATGCTTAAGATCTTAATTAACTAAATTTTCAAAAACATATTAACTATTTTATAATAGAGTTCTATCTAATAAAAAATCAATGTCTTATCTTGTATCTTCGAAATTTATTAAATATTATAAATAAATGTTATCTGAATTTAATGAATATGTACATACAAACTTTACAACTTTACAAATCAATTGATTTAATAAATTAATTAATAAAATGTATGATGTTCTAGGTAACCTTAAACTTAAAACCTCGAATGCAGGATATACATTATATTATTAATAAAAATGTTAGATTTAATCACAAATACATTACATTATCATACATTACATTAAAGTACTTCAAACTATTGTAGTCTAGATTTGTTGTACGTACATTAATTATTATCTTATTTTAGAATTAATTAGCTTCATAAATAATTAAATTAAGTCTAAAGTTGCAACTTTATTGTGGGATTTTTTATTTTACTTTATGTTTATTATGCAAATATTTATATTTTTGTTAACTATTATTATTAATGCCTTTACTTCAGAATTTAAAATTGCTTATTATTTATTTAAAAGTTTTTTCTAAAACTTCAAAATTTGAGTAAATTATAAAAATGATATAATTCACTTCAAAATTACAAAAACATTTTTTAAATTAGTCCAAGAACTGAATCCTCATAACCATCCGATGCGTTTTCAGTTTGCCGAATAAACTAAAAATTGTTTGGCCAAAAATGAGCATTTTTATAAAAAAAAATGTGTTTTCTGTTAAAGCTTATTTTTATCTCGGAGGCTATGTCGATAAACAAAATTGTCGCATTTGGGGAACAGAGAATCCACACATGACTATTGAATAGCCTTTGCATCCACAATAAGTAACCGTTTAGTGTAGTTTTTCCAAAAATTGAAGATTATGAAATGGATAACATTTAGTTTCAACAGAACCGGGCCACTTGCTATACAGCCAACGTAACCATCAATTTTTTCCGCACTGTTTTTGAAAATTGATTTAGATTGATGCCTTGAAACACAAAATTGAAGTTGCAATTTTGAAGTTGCAATTTGTGCAATTGGAGCCCAAAAAATTAAAAATGTACTAAAAAATTGAGTTAATTAAATGGGTTTCTGTCAAGCCTGCCGTGGCAGTAATTTGAATGATGTTGTGTTTCATTTTTTAATAAAAATGTTCAGATGGCCCACTTTTTATGTCAAAGTTTCCCTCTATTGCTCATCGTAATTTTTAAAAATACATTTTTAAAGCATTATTTTTAATACTTAAAAATAAACTTTTATTTTTTTTTGTTGTACTTATCTATAAACACTCTGTATAATATAAATAATTTTTTGCAGTTTTATGAGAATTATCTTTTTGTTATTTAACTTAATTAGTAATTTGTTAACATCTAATATGAAGTTATACAGTAGATGTAGTATTACAGTAAACCCACTTTAGCTTGGCCCATAAAATGTGTGCAACAGACAATATTTTTTGGGTATATTAAGTTGCCTATTATAGAAGCCAATTTATGTTTGAAATATTGTAGTAATATTTTAGTTTATTGATACTTTTGTCAATTTTTATATTATGTTAAAAAATAAATGTTACTATAGTATTTAATTAAATGCAAAAAAATTTAAAATTTTTCCAAAAGACCAATCATGACACTTTTGGAATCCTGTGAGGATTATGTCTCATTGCTTAGTGTATCTGAATTAAAAGCAATTGGTTGCTTAGAGATATAAATGTATTACCGTTTGAAGAATATTGTGCATTGTTTTGTCTCCTGTTTTGGTTGAATATATTTTATTATAATTATTTACTTATTTAATTTTATAAATAGAAAAGTTTTCTTTATTAAAGTTTAAGTTAAAACAATTAAAAAATACACCATTATATGCAAATGGCCTGGTTTGTTGAGCTGTATATATATATTATATAAAATTCAAATATATTTATTATATAATATTAAATATATTACTCCATTTGTCTTTAGTTAAATTGTGATTTATTGTGTTTTTAATTATTTTAGAAACGATTGTTTACAAAACGCCTAAAAAAATTTCTTTTATTTTTGTTAAATAAAATTACAAATTTGGTTTTGAAAACTTGGCAGCTAAACAAATTTTAGTTCTATAGGTAATATACGCATAACTAGAGTGCAAATTTATAGCATTTGCTTATTTGTATTAAATGCAGAACAAAATCCTTTTAGATATATACGTTTCATACAAAATGCAACAGTTAGACACAACTCTTATTTTGTTTATTTTGCTATATTATGACATACGTGCTTTAAATGCTTAGTTTCTGCTGTTTTTGACGTTTTTGTGTTTCTTTTACTATTTTTGGCTTTTTTTTAATTGATTGTATTATTTATTTCTGTTATACATTACATTATGTTTTGCTTTTAATATTTGTGAAAAAAAAAACTATTTTAATTACATTTGAATAAAGTAACCGGTAAGTTTAATCAGAGTTTTTATTAAAGATTTAGTAGAGTATAAGTGGCTATTAAATATTTTCTAAACTGCATCATTTACCTCAGTGGATGTTGAGAGAACCGTATTATCTATTTATAAAAATATTTTGTCAGACCAAAAACAAAACTTTATAATTACAAGTATAGAAAAATATATTAATGTTAATTGCTTCAGCTACTTAAGATTAGATTAAAATATTTATTAATGTTAGGTAATATATGGGCAATTTCATTACAGACGGACCAGAGCAGGGGAGAGTGCATTGAGAAATTTGCTTTAGTTTTCTTTTTCTGTTTCTATAATTTATTAGTAGTCTTTTGACTGGTTTATGAAGGTAAGAAACTCTTAAAAAAAAATTTCATTTTTTTTAAATTTTTTAAATTTTTTTTGTTGTATTAAAACTTAATCGCATTGTTTTTTAAAAATTGCAAATTTAACTAAAAAAATAAAAATTTACTAGTAAAATCAATCAGATTTTTTTTCTAAAAACCAAATCTGGCGTCAGTTCAATATATATACATGTATATACCCTCAACACTGTCTATAAGTAGAAAAAAACATAAAACCATGTTTTTGTTCTTAGTAGACTGGGCAAAAAGGAATTTTTAGACATATTTTTATGTTAATTAATTGGAAAATTTAAATTTGTTTTGTGTATTTGGGTTTTAGGGATCTAAAACTCAAAAAACTGCAAAAATAGACTTTTTTTAACACAAACTCTTACAAATACACACTTAGCAGTTTTCAGAAAAACAATAACCCTAAGTATTGTTAAAAATTTAAGTTTTGCAAACAATTTCACATGCAAAATAGTTAGAGTCTTGCTTATCGGGCCTAGAAAAAACCTTTTTTCTTTACTTAAATATATTTTTTTTTATTTGATTTATATTTTTTTAAGCACATTTCAAAAGTTTAACAAAGACATCTCTTGTTGCTTGAACTAAATTTGAGCAATTTTACTCTTTGTTTGATAGTTTTTGCGCTTGCGGCACAAATTTAAACTCGATCTAACGGCGTCAAAATTTGAAAATATTATTATTATTGGCATTCAAACATAATTTCGCCCGGCGCTTATCAAAATTTGATTAAAAAAAATTTTAAACCACACCCTAGTGTGTATACTTTCTGTGAATATGAAAAAATAATTAATTTTTAACGCATTTTAAAAATTTTGTTAGCATTTCATTCTAGATGGACTTCTCTACGGCCTATAAGTAAAAATTATCCCCAGAATTCAAATTTTTAATAACATTTGGTCTGCTCTGGTTTGTTTAAAATGGAATTGTTTAATTAAAACTTGCAATGTCGTTTAATTTATAATATAACTTATTGATCAAACTTTTTTTATTGCTTTTTTGGCATTAGCAGCTTTTTCTAACATTTTTAATGCTTATTATAATAGTCAAAGAGCTCGCGTCAAAAAAATGCAATAGTTTTCAGAAGCTTGATATTTTGAGATTGAGTTCCATTTCAATCATGAATAGCCAGCCTAGAGTCAGAAGGTCTGCCGTCGGGATACCTAGCGCTGAGACGCTCGCAAAGATGTAAAATTAATTAGCACCTCCAAATTGTTTTCGGAAAGCTCAAAATTTGTATACTAAATCTAATCTTAAACACATATCCAACAGTCAGACAGTTAAATAACAGGACGTGTGGAGTCAGCCCAACACTTTATATGTCAAAAAAATGATGTCAACGCAAATATTTTTTCAAGGGTAAAATATTGCCACAACATTCATTTAATGTATAAAAATTACAAAACTAACAGTCAGTCACATTTTTGTTGGGACCCTGTTGGTCAGCAGTCGCTAGAAGCAAAGATAGCAAGTGAGCGCAATTTACGGCGACGCGCTCTTGCTAAATTAATTAATTGAAGATTACGTTCATTTGCTATCTTCACTTCTAGCGACTGCTAGCATAATTTTTTTGACATGTATAGTGTAGCGCTGATTTTAGGCGTCCCGTTATTTTGCTATCTGACTGTTAAATTTGTGTTTTAGATTAGATTCACTACAACAATTTGGAAGTGTTAATTAATTTTACATCTTTGCAAGCGTCTCAGCGCCAGGTGTCCCGACGGCAGTCCTGCTGACTCTAGGATAGCTTTTCAAGATTGAAATGGAACTATATTTCAAAATATCAACCTTCCAAATCTCTTGAATTTTTTTGACGCGAGCTCTTGGACTATAAGCGCTTATTTTAAAAAAAATAAATGCATTTTTATCCGCACTCTACGCATAACTTATGTTTTCAATAGTTTTGACAAATTTAATTCATTATATATGAAGTACTTGTATCTGATCGTCTTATTTATGACTTGTACTATATTTTATTTCTCATCCTAGTATAAGAGTTGTTTTATTATATAACTTATCTAACTGAGTTTATTTATAAAATACCAATACCATTTTTAAAATCTTATTAATATTTAATTATATATATATATATATTTAGTTTTTAATTAAAAGTGTTACCTAAATGGAATGTATACTAATGTAACATGTTTTATATTTTAGTTTTATAGAATAAATTTACAATCATTTTAAATTAATTATAATATTCTATTAAGAGAAGAAAATAGTTGCGCTATTATAAGAGTTCACAGAATCAAATTCAGAAATAAAACTAATATTTTTACAAATTGTAGAATAAAATCCAATCTTCAAAAAAAATTATGAAATAAGTTGTTTCTACGCAATTTTTAAAAAGTGGAGTTTTTATTTAGTTCTTTATTAATTTTTTACTTGTTATATAACTGCAAATCTTTAATACAAAGAATAAAATCATAGAATATTGTATGTAGTTCCACATAAAATAAGTGATGATTGAAATCTTATTGTTTTGATATTGGTTTTGTCTCATAAAATCTAATTTTAATTTAAAAACGGCGATGTACGTGTCAATATTTTTCAAGAAAAAAAGGTTCACCGATATTTTTGTAAATGTGATAGGATGTAAGTATGTAGTGTTTGCTAATAATATTTTTCTATAACAACACTACTAGCGGTGGTTTTTATAATTAATAAATTGTTAATACAAACTAGTTTTAAATATTTCACAAGCATTATCAATGTTATTTATTTTATTTTAATTTACAATTAATTAATATTATCTCAAAGAAAATTTAAGTACATTTATTTACTACTAATAATTTAACAATTAATGGCAAGCGTTTGTTGTCTGTGTAAATTCTGTAAAAGGGCTTAATGATTTTGTATTAGTTAAGTGGTCATGTAAATTGTAAATAGAGCCATTGGATCCGGAACTGGCACCGCAAAACAATATATCACATATAAAAGCTCTGTCTGGTCCTAACATTAAGCGCCCAGCTTTGGAACTTTTCGGACGTTTTAATTTATATATCTGGGCAAATACAACTAAAGTGAAAAGATAAAAAAAATGTGTAAAAATATGATGATGATGATAATATTAATCAGTACACAGGGAGCAAGTAGCACGTAACAATATCCGCCGGATGCAGCATTATTATGAAAATATTGCCCAATTGTAAATTTTATGTTATGCAATGAATACACACGCATCTATTAATTTATATTTTTGTGTGTATCGCTTTCATGCACATACACACTAACATCAAATTTAATTTTTACAATTTATTTGGAATAATCAATTAACCCTGAATTTTTCTCACAATTTTATTATTATCATTAATATTGTTAACAATATACTTTTATGTTTGCATGTCTGCGCCTAATTATATTTTAATTTTAATTAAAATTCATATTATTTTCTTGATTATATATTGTCAAATTATTGTTTGACAAAGCATATACGCTGTTCGTATTAAAATTTACAACAAATTTAATTAGCATTATAATTATAACTTTGAGTTATAATAATAACTGCACTGTTTTATAGTATATAAAGAATAGTCATGTATATTTGCAATTTAACAAAATTTAATAGTCTTTATCTAATTTAATATTATACAGAACCCAAGCGTTTATAGTAAAAGGCAGCAGATTGCGGGATAAATTCAGTGACCACATTAAAGTTTTATGATCAGAGGAGTTATTAGATTTTCGGGCAGTTATGCGAGGCGTCGAATTGACCCCCATAGCTTACACCCAGATCAAACAGTAAATCAGTAACTTTCCCTCTCATATTTCAAGTTGGAAAATTATTTCTAAAAGCAGATAATCTGTATTATTATTATAAATTTATCAACTATGCTGTGGTTTGGTAATTTTATTCAATATCAATTTGCAGACAAACCTATCATAAATTGATTGGTTACTAAAAGTAATTATCGCATTAGATGCAATTGAATAGTACAATGAAACTAGTTAAAGTTTACTTTTAACTTTGAATCTACTTTTAATTAGTTTGTTATAATATAAAAGCAGATTTTACTCGTCGAAACTTAATTTCAGGATTATTTTTATCATCTGTTTGCAGAATTTTCACATTTATATAGATGATGAAAATATAACTAGTTAATTAAATTGGAAGTTGTTTGAGTTTTATTTTAAAACTTTTAAAAAAAATTATTATTATTAGAGTGTGTGCAATTTTGAATGACATAAAAAACAACCATTATTCATATGGTATATGCGTATTATAACATTAATAAATATAGAATTTTAAATAAAGAAAATTAAGAGTATTTATTATTGGCAAATAGAGTAAAAGCTGATTTCATTTATATTTTATAATGTATTACCCTTGATCTCTCCATCCGCGGTCCCTGTAGTAATCATCTCCTCTTCCACCTCCATAATTCCAAGAACTAGCATAACCTGCACCATAATAGTCACCCTTTCCTGACCCATATCCATATCCCCTTTCGTAACCTCTCATCTGATCTTCGTAAGGTCTGTTGGAACGATAGTCATAGCCTCTGTTATCATATCCAATACCCCTATCTTGGTATCTGTCTCTATCATATCTGTCGTAGTTTCTATCTCTTGTGTCGTACCTATCTCCTCTATCTCCCCTATCTCTATCGTAGCGATCGTACCTATCGTAACCCTTATCCCTATCATATCTGTCGTATCCGCGATCTCTATCATATCCTCGGTCTTTATCATACCGATCATATGATCCACGATCTTTTTCATATCCCCGATCTTTATCGTACCTATCGTACCTGTCATAACCTCTATCATATCTATCATATCGGTCATAATCGTAGTCGGGATAACGTTTTCTACTTCCAGTATCGTATCTATCATCGTAATATCTCGATCTTGAATCGTATCGATCATATTTATCGTATTCGTTACACCGGCTGCAACGTTTTTCTACTGTTCCGGATTCCCCTTGTCTTGCTTCCGGACTCTCCTCGGGTTTTAACGTTCGGAGCGCGCTGTCGTCAGAGGTCGAACCGGATCCATATCGGCTAAGGTAGTATTTGTTATCTCTCGCCACCCTTTGAAGTGTTTGTGTGTTTAGATTGAAAATGTCTTTTACTGTAGCACTTTGTGTCTCCGCCGTAAACAGGGCGAAAAGGATGGACGCCCAGATTAGCTTGTATCCGGTGACCTAAAAAAAAAAAATTCTTGTTTAGATATTTTTCAGAGAAGTTTATAAAAAATAAAATAGAATCAAATTGTTCTTTGTGATTTTTGTAATAATTTCGCTATTAGCCAAACCTCAGAATTTAATAAAATAAATGTACATGCGCTAGTCACGTTTCTTTAATATATCCCTACATTTTCAGTACTTTAATCTCTATCTCTTCTCAGTCTCTTTTAGATTAAATATAGCATAAGTTATAAGTATAAGCACTTTTTGACCTATATTTTTTATATTGCATATTTAAGTATAAATTAATTGATGAGCAGATCCTGGTCGACTGTGCAGCAAATAATTAGTTACGGATGCATGATTATTATGGCGTTTGATTTATGTTTAGTCGGGCGGTTACAAAAATACTAAATAAACGCATATTATAAAAAAACCTACGTTTATTTTAAGTATGTAAATATTTAAATAAGTATGAAAGAGGATATGCTGGAAATAAAAATAAGAAATTTATTTATTTATATATTTTATTTATACATTACCATTCAAAAATATTTAAAATTTATGTGATTTTTTATTCAAATAATATAAGTAAAGATTCAGACAATTAAAAATATTGAATTTAATTAAAAAGTATGTTTAAAACTTCACCAATACTATAAGTACTGTGTATTTTTAAATAGTGCCACTAAATAATTAATATTTAAATTAAAAGAAAAACTATTTGACTTCTATGTATTAGAAAAATATTTAACTAAATTTTATTTAAAAACATTTAAAACATTTTTTTGTAATTAAATTAACTCCACGCGGTATTTTAAAATGTTGTAAAAACTTATTGTCAGGAAAAGTCTTTTTTAATCGTAGCAACATTGATTATGTTTATTTTTTTAAATAAACAACAACTTTATAGAACTGGGATAATAATAATTTATTTATTAATAATAAGATTTGTAATCTCATTATACAATATATCAAGCTAGTCTTATTCATAAAAATTACTTGCTTATATAATTGTCAGAACTATAAAGAAATTAAAATATTAACATTTGACAAAATCATTCTAACCAAACCACGTGAATTATTAGATAATATTCTCCACAGGCAATTTTAATCTTTTAGGCAATAATTTTTGTATTGCATAAATAACAATTATAAAACCAATACTAAAAGTAAAGCATAAATACTCAAAACCAAATGTAAAACCTTGATCATATTGCTTGCTTTGTCATCGGATGTGATGCAAAGTCTCACCAAATCGTGTTAAGAAAAAACACACAAATGACAAAGGTAAGCACAATTTTATTATCGGTACTATCTAGAAATATTAAACCGAAACGTTAAACTAACGTTTGTTACAGACTGTAATAGATATTTCAATCAAAATCAAGAACTGGCAAGTAGCTACGTCGGCCTCAATCACAGATGAATAAAGTTTATACACACAAAATAAAACATAACTCCTACTTAAACCCAATACTGACAAAAAGACTGCTTTTTATGACAATCTATTGCAGCGTTTAATTACCCATAAAGATTTTCGAAAATCCAAAAATGTTTAAGAAGTTAAACAACGTAGGTAAGTTGAGAAATTCTTCAACACAAGCATATAAGAACTTTTGTTTACTAAATTGGGGTGTCTGATTTTGAAGGTACTATACCCTGGTGGCGTAACAAACTTAAACTACTCAAAGTAGTCACTAGGAAATCTTTCAATACAACTTCAAAGATGCTGCACAATACTTTAGAAAAAATACGCGTATAAACTAAGCTATCAAAAATTCTTCACCACACTCTTTTGCAATAAGGCAAAAACGTCATTCTAGTTTATCTGGTGACAAACTATGAGGCCTGTGTGACTTTTTGATACAACTTCATAAGATTTATACCAAAACCTGGACGCCGTGATTGCACCCTGGCAAAATTTTATTGTCTGATAATTGTCACGTTTTTTCTTTTAAAAACACTTAAAAACCTGTGCAACAAATTTTGAAAACTGCACTTATTACTACGCCAATACACTTAAATTAATATGCATACACTCAGGGAAGATCTCCGGAATTGGGTTTACACTGCGTAACAGATCATATCAAAAGATTATTACACAACAAGATTTTACTCTACGAGTATTATAGACATCAAAAGTGCATTTGACAAAATCACATTTTATAAAATTAAAGTAGCACTTTCATCGCATAGTGTTAATCCAACAATCAGTAGATAAATAAATCACGTTCTAGAGCTGTTGCAGTTACTATAGACGTCACAATAGTTAGGAAAATAGTTGACAAAAACTAACCTTAGAGTGTGGTTTTATCACCATTACTAAAGAAATTAGTAGTAGACAGCCTTATTCAACAACTCCACAAGTGTGGTTTCTACACAATTCTGTTAAGTAGTAAGCTTGAGAGCATACTTTGCCTAATGCAAAAAACTATCAAAATAATAAAAATTTGATGCAAAGACGGTTAACCCTCAGAAAACAAAATTAGTTTTTTACATTAAAAAAATGAAAAAATGACTAATTAAATCTATCCAAACTTTTAAAGATCCCATTAACGCTGTCAACCAAACTAGAAGAACACACCTAAACATAAAATGTAAAAAGGTAAAAATATTGTTTTGGCAATGTAGACAAGCTGTTGGCAAGACATGGAGACTATCTCCAACTAAATATAATGCAATAGCTATACACTGCTGTCATAAAACCTATGCTTACCAATAAAAAACTAGTCTAATGGCCAACGTTTAAGCAAAAAATGTCAGCAAACTAACTAAATAGCAAATAACTTATAAATGACATGTCAAGTGTAAAAACGCTGACGATAGAAGTAGTGCTGTGTTTGCTACTCCTTGACATCTATGCCACAAAAATAGTAACATCAGCTACTCCTTATTGCAACTAGACTTTAAAACACTGCAGAAAAAACCGACAGTCACTGTTCTTTCCTAAAAAAGCTGTCAAAAAACACATCTGGTAAAAGTGCAAGAAAATATCATTCTATCCTATTTTGTAGTTAAAGGAGCTTGTGTGTACACACACATAAACAACAAGAGCAAAAAGCAGATAAAAACAAACTTTTTCAAATTTCTACCAATAGCTCAAAAACGTATCGATGTTCTGGGACAGATACGACTATTCTCTAAACTAAAATTGCTAAATTAACCTATGGGTTGATGAAAATAGTAACTTAAAAAATATCTAGTAATAACGTGCAAATCCTAATAGACAGTTGCAACAGTTTTAGCTAAAAATAAGCCAAAAATCATATTAGGGCTAATATTAAAATACCATAGAGCCCTTATATTGGCAGTTTGTGCAATAAACATTAAGTTGTGTTAAGTGAAAAAAAACTTCTACCCAATAGGTTACGTTCAAACTAATGGCGCTTAAATTATCAAATTTTTAAAATGTATGGACTTAAACACTAGACTGCACTACAATTAAAAAATTTCTACATCATAATAAAAGCAATCACATACAATGCTTTCAATCACGATGCTATAGCAAGGCGAGCTGTATAGAAGCATAAAGAGCAATGAGCCTTACACATCAAAACGGCCGACTTTTACTTGACAGAGCACTTTTAATTAAAAAAAACACATGCATACAATAGGTATTGTATATAACCCAATGTGTAAAGGATGTTAATGAACAAACAAAAAGCCGACTAAGTACGTACTATATACCTGTTAAGAAACTGTTACCTTAACATAGCCAGTATAAAAGAAACTTTTCTATGCAATGTCTATTCATCACATAGATTAACTGTGTAGTAGAACAAAAGAATAAAAATTAAAACTGGAAAAAGTACATAGGCATAATGAAGCCTAAATACAATAAAAATGATTTTACCATTCTACACAAATCTAGAATCCAAAATTATTTGCGTTGTAATAGCTGTACAGAATAGTTGTGTATGTACTTTATTACATAACGCAAAAGCATCAATAAATAAAAGGTAAACTATGTAACGTTTGGAATTTGAATTTCCTTTAATTTGTTTTTAAACAGTATAATGATATTTATGAGTTGACAAAAATATAGTTTAATGTTTGACATTTACAAAATAAGACGGTTGACATTTGAACCAAATTGAAAAATAATAAAAACTTACTTCCAAAGTGGTAAGTCTTCTACTCAAACGGTAAGAAATTTACGAAACAAATTTAATAGAAAATAAGTGACTTCAAATCAGTTTGTGGACTAATTTGTAAAACAAGTTTGCAAAACTGGATTGTTAGTGGATAAAACAACACGTTCACATTTTTTTTCAGTGCACTCAGCCAAAAAAAAATTAACAAGATTGCTCAATGTGCGTGAACATGCATCAACATCAACTCGTCATTGTTCTCAGGAACTGAACATTATTTGCACATTTTTGAGGAAAATTTTGCATAATAACTTGGAGTTGAAGGCATGCAAAGTTTAATTAGTCTAAGAAATAAAGCTTCATAACCATCAGATAAGTTTTCAGTTTGTCCAAATTGTTTGGCCAAAGATGAGCATTTTTATAAAAAAAATGTGTTTTTTGATAAAGCTTATTTTTATCTCAGAGGGTATGTCAATAAGCAAAGTTGTTACATTTGGGGACCAAAGAATCTATGTCTATTGTTTATGCATCTACAATTATTAACCGTTTGGTGTGGTTTTTGGTTTGGCGGCATTATTGGATCATTTTTCTTCGAAAATGAGCAACGAGCCGCTATTACCGTCTATAGCAAACGTTACTGTGCTATGCTAAACAAATTTTTGTTTTTAAAAATAAATATAAACAAGATGACATTTGGTTTCAACAGGACGGGGCCACTTGCCATACAGCTAACGTAACTCTCGGTCTTTTGCGCACTGTTTTTGGAAATTGAATAATCAGCCGAAATGCTGTCAATGTCAATTAACCGTCTAGAAGCTGCGATTTGACCCCGTTGGATATTTTTGTGGTGAAACTTCATAGATAAGTGTTACGCTGACCATCCAAAGACAAATCTTCTGTTGAAACACAAAATTAAAATTACCATTTATACAATTAGAACCCAAACAATCAAAAATGTCCTAAAAATTGTGTCAATTGGATGAGTTTCTGTTAAGCCAGCCATGGCAGTCATGTGAATGATATTGTATTTCATTTTTAAATAAAAATGTCCAATCTTTCTAATAAACTCATAATTTAAAAAAAAAATATTTATTAGTTTTTTTTATAGCCTGAATCGACTTCAAAAGTTAGATGGCCCACCTTTTACTTTACAAAAATAAATTGAGTAGGCATATCATTAATTAACGTATTTTACAGCAAAAGATCAGTTGTCAAAAATTTGATAAATCTAAAAAAGACAAACTAGAAGAAATAAATAAAAAAAACACAATCAAATTGGTAATTTTTTATTTATTTAGATTATCTTGTAAGTAAATTCTGAGGCATACAGTATACACAGCAAAATTAATAATGTACAAACTAAATAAAAAGAAAATTATTGACAGCTTATGCAAAAAATAGAAAACAAATTAAATACTTTCCATACTTGTGTGTTATAACTAAATTATAATAATAATTTCCTGAAGCAGAGGTATCAATTTGTATTAAAAATCGTAGTGTAAAAAGTTGTTCTTAAAATATTTGAGTCTGCCGTTTAAGTGCATTTATTACTTTTCATATTAATATAAGCAAATACTAACACAGCTTTTTAAAATGTGTAGACTATAATCGTCTAATCTAAGTCAAGTATTAATATAACTGCAATTATTTGAATACAGGTTATAAACTACTTATTAGTATTAAATTCAAATAAAATAAGAGTATAATAATACTTAAAACAAAGCAACAAATTTTTATAATAAATATTTTTAAAATTATGAATAAATAATTAAGTTAATTGCAATAAAACCTTTTTAAAATTTACTAAAAACCATTTTATTGTGTCTAATTTGACATAAGATAAAATACGTATACTGATTATTATAATGATACTATAATAGATATCTTTAGTATATTATTATAAAACCCGAACATCAATATATGTATTTAAAATTTTTATTATTTTTATTTAATTTGCTTCTTAATTACTGTTTGTGTAAAGAAAATAACATTTTAAGCAAGTAATTATAATCAAACGAAACTAGCAATACAAACATACGTTGCGAACGTGTTTGTGTTAACACTTGCCTTTGGAATAGACCACAAATTGATGTACTCGACATATATTATAGCTTTTGATCAAAGTTTATAGATCGGTTCATAGAATGTTCCAACTAATGCAACTAAATTAATTAATTATTTACTACGCACAATCAATAAATTAACTTAATTCAATCTAATTTAAATTTACTGGTTAATATATTATATGAAAATGACAAAAACAAAATGTTTCAATATTGCTCTTCACATTTCAAACGCATTTCTACCTTCTTCTTCTTACTCGCTAAATAATCGTTTTATATTCATCCACAATTTGTTTCCTTGGAGTTATTTTATTTATAATTTTCTTGAAAATGTTTATTTTTTTTTTACTTTAAATTAAGAATTACTCTCATAACATCATAAATATATTCCAGAAAATAATTATTTATTTATTTCGATTGCTACAAACATAGCTAATTAAAATATTATTGCATTGAAATTGTTGTAATTTGAGATTATTAAAGCAAATTCTAATTGATAAAAAAATATAATTAATATTCTTTAAAAATTATAAAAACGTAATAACGTTTTACAAGTGCACTTATACCTTATACCATAAAGTGAAATTTAATTATGGTTCTGAGAGAACAGAAGATACTTGATGTTTGCAAGTAGTTTCTGTATATAAAAGTAACATTACTTGAAAAATATTTTCTTCTAGTTTTAATGTTTAAGCTGCACAGAAAATTTATTTTATATAAAATGTGGATACTTCATTTATCAAATCAACTTGTCAGTATATTTGGTGGTTCTTGATCATATTTGTTTTCTTTTATTTTATCTTAATATTAGTAAACTTGTATTTCTCAAAAATGACTCAAGGTACATTTTTTAATAAAATTGGAAATAGCATATGTAGTTATATTTTAGACAGCAATATAAAGTGGCTGGTTAGAATTATAATTTATGTAATGTTAACTTTTCGGATTTTATACAAAATGTCTCAAAAATGATGCACATGTTCTTAAAATTTGATTCAGTAGGCCAAAACAAATCAAAAGCTAAAAGTTAATTTTTTTTTTCAATTGTCTCTGGTTAACGAGTAACTAAAAAAATATTAAAACTTTGAAATTTGAAACAATATAAAACAAAAACGTACAAAATAATGTAATAAAAGCTATTGGTTTAACAGTACTGTCAGTCTTATTATGTCAGGTATTAGTCATACTGGCTTAAAATAATGTAGTTTGCTTATTTATTTATTTTTTAATTTTGTGTTTAAAAAAAAAAAAAATTTTTAATAAAACCAACCAACAAGTTTTCCAACATGTGCACAATAACTACTTGTACACAAAACTTTTTCAAAACCGTCAACTGAAGATTCAATACAGCAAGTACTAGACTATGAAGACAGCATACTTTAAAAAATTAATAATAATCTTAACACCTCTATTTGTTGTGTATCTGCATTATCAACTGCACAAATGCAAGTTTGATGAACATTAAAACGTTATAGTTTATGTACATTTTATATCCAGCCTATTTGAGTTACATAAAAATTTTGCTGGTTGTATCGAGTTTGCTATTGGACCAATTCAAAATTAACATCTACTAATTTTGTTTACGGATGAGGCAACATTTACAAAAAATGGATTAATAAACAGATAGAGCAGCCATTCTTAGTATTTGGAAATCAACACAAAATTATAGTGTTATTAACATAAGTTTTTAGTTAATGTCTGTATGAAATTATTGATGTGTTTATTGATTTAATTGTTTTTGAGAACCATTTAACTGTCGACAGATAATAATTGTTTCTACAGGTTTATTTTTAACGGTTGTTAAATAATGTCATTCTGGCATTCAAACATGGTATGTAGTACCAGCACAATGACGCCCTACGCACTTTGCGTTACGCGTAAGACAATTTTGAACAAACAGTTATAGGATTTGTAATTGAAAGAGCCTACAAAAACTGTAGACTTATCTTGTTTAGATTATTTTTTGAGAGGTCATACGAAATATCTGATATACTAACTGTTAAAGATCTTAGAAGACGCATTTTATATAACAATGATATTTTGAGTTTAGCGTACCAGATATCTCCTAAAAAAACCTGTGTCTCAAACACAATTTCAATCAACCTTGGTTATAATTTTAACTAAAACAAAAATAAATACTTATTTAATAAATAACAATTAAACACTCCCTATTTTTAAACCGCTTTACTTTAGAGCTTACATTTATTAAACTTTCTAAGTATATTTATTTGACTATAACTTTTTGCAGTAAAAAAACTTAACTGACTTTAGTCCAAAGTTTGAAACTGCTTAAAAAGATTGGGTTGCTATAAGAAAACATCTTTGCATGTTCAATATAAATCTATTTAAGAAGTAATTGGTATTAAAAAACTGTAACATTTTTTTTTTAATTAAATTATCTTATACACTGGAGAGCAAAATATAGAGGTTACTTTAAAATAAGACTTATTTTTGAAATTTTTTATTTTAACTGTATGTTGCTAAAACAGCTTTATGTTTGCAAATTGTAAACCAAAGTAGGCGTAATTTATATCATTACAAATGTTATCTGTCTGTGAGTTATTATCACCGCCTTACAAACTTCTATAAAACGGCATCCATTTTGCTCTAATTGAAAACCTACATTTTGTTGTGGTTTTTTTACTTAGTGTTGATTTTTCTCTGCAAAACTTGTCATTTACACAGTGTACTGTACTTAATAGGTGATAATGCCTTTAAGCTCTATTGTTGTGGCAATAATTCTAGCGTTGATTGAAGATGCGCAAGAAAAATGTAAAATTGCAAGGTTTGTTGGTAAAAGCCTTTGTGCTGTCCAAAAGGTGAATCAGCTTTACTTGGATACTGGCCTAATAACTAGAAAAACAAGATTTAAGCAAAAAAAAAATCACCACAAACAACGATAACCGTTTTTTAGATAGTATAGAACAGCTTCTTCAGTTTATCTACGAAATCAACTTCATAAAGTTAGAGATGTTAATGCTAGTAATTGATGAAAGCTTTGAGCTGCTAAATTGTCTTGTAGAAAGATGGTTACAAGTCCACCTTTACAACGCCAACATCGTGTTGCAAGATTGGTTTTTGAGACTGAAGAAAGGTACTGTTTTTAGATAAATTATGCTTTTGCCTTAAATTAGGCGGACGCACAGTGGTCTTAAGTTTAATTCTAGGTGGACAAAAAACAAAATATTGACTGGATTATTTTAACTGCAATTTAAAATCATCAACTTCCTATTGAGCTAGATTAAACATTTTAATAATTTTTTTTACAAAATGAAGGAGAACGGTGTAAAGTAAGCAATTGTAAAAAGTTCTAATTCGGTGTTTGTGTTTACGGTTCACATTTTTATAGTTTATAACAAATAATTTTGTTTGCCGCAATAAGTGATAAATTTGTAATAAATACACAAAATATTCAGATTTAATAGAAGTAGTACAGATGATAACAGCAATTTTTAAAGAAATTCATTATTCTATGTTTGTTTGGTCTTAATAAAAGTAATATCTACTGAATTTTATTATTTCTATCAATACTTTTTCATAAAAAAATTTGTCCAGTTAGAATTGAATTTGGGACCACTGTGGGACGTTGAAAAGTGTGGAGAAGACGCAAAGAAAGATACATTTCAGTTTGTATAGATAAGCAACTTCTATTTGGCAGTTGGTGGGTTATGGTCTGGGCAAGATTTTTCTACCAAAGCATGCACAGAGATAGTTTTTATAGAGATTGGCTCCCTGACATTCTATAGATAAATTATGAAAGTTTTCGAAGATCATGTTATGCCCTTTATGACAGCTATGTATGGTCAAGCGTGGCATTTTTATGCAAGATAATGTTCTTCACGTAACCAGAGTTGTTAGAGATTATCTGGATGAAGTGGAAATTTCGCGGTTTGATTGGCCAGTTATCAACCTGGACATGAATATTATAGAACATGTTTGGGATGAATTAGGACAACGTATCCAAAAGCATACACTGTTCCAGAAACTGCTCAGGAGCTAAGATAGTTGTTATTGCAAGACTGAAATAATATCGACCAAAATCTAATCCTTAGTTTAATTCAAAGTGTTTCTTGTGAACTTCACGCAGTCATTAATGCAAGAAGGGGTAATACTTGTTGTTAGTGATACATTTTTTTTTCATATTTTTTGTTCCATATTAGTCTTAGGAATAAAAATTCAAACTTTGTCTGAACTGTAAATTTGGGATATTTCCAAAATACGCAATAAAAACAATAAATATGCTTTACAATTCAACATTAAATTTTTAATTTAGTGTGCAAAATACAGTACAGTTTTTTACAACTTGCTAACATAAGATTAAAATAAAAAATTCTAAAAACTAATTCAAAATTTTAAAGTGACCTTTATTTTTTGCTCGTTATACATGCTATGTTATACACCCTCTTAATACAGTTAACTGTTAAGGTGTTGGACACACCAAACCACAAAAAAGACATGTGTATGTTTGGATGCCTATATGAGGTAACGGACCCATACTGGAAAGAACGCTACGCTCTGCATCACTGAGTGGGTCACCCATATAAGTTGTGACAGGAGCGGCCGTGTGTATTGTTTAATATTATATAACGCGTAGGAAAAACTATAGTTAAAAATCTTAATATTGATTACATTAACTTAACAAAACAAAATATGTTTTTTCTATAGTAAAAAACATTTTTTTTTTTTTAAGATAACATTTATGTTTGATAGAAAGTAAGACATTTTTAAACAATCCAATAGAAATTAAGTAGAAACTAATAAAATATTCTTAAAAACACATTCTTTATTACAATAATTAAATAATAAATAACAAACAATATTGCAACAACTACTGAATTTGAAAATCCTTAAAGGTAATCAACAAGTGCACCCAAAACTCCAAATCCTTATAGTTACGTAGATATTGAAGAAACTCAATTGCTGTTACATTCTGAACGTCAAAGAAATGTAATGCAGCAATAGATGCTATTCCAAACATAATTAACGAATTAAACCGTAAGTAAAGAAGCAACTCATCATCTACTGCCCTGCTATCCAAATTAACATCAAACAAAATATCTACTTTGATAAAAAGTAATTTTTTTAACTTTTTTATTTTTACATATGTTGATTATTCAATATATAATACTTTGGTTTAACTATGTCGACAAGCTGTAAAATATACTATCAGAATGTCCGAGGTATAAATACTAAGTTAGATCAGGTATATGCATTAACTCATGATCTATTTTACAATATTCTAGCATTAACTGAAACGTTTTCAACTACAATTTGCAATTCAGAGATCATAAATTGTAATAATTATTGCATATATCGCTCTGATCGTACAATATCAAAGGTGATTTGATTGCAAAAATACCATGGAAGATCTTTTGATTGATTCTTCTATTTTTTTTTAAATGCTCTGCTTATTGTAGATATTGTTGGTTTAAAAATGAAATGTAGTTCATGTGTGTTTTATATTTTCAATCTATACATTATTTGATATTTTTGAACAATTTGAAATGATTTATGAAATTAAGGTGATCATATTAGGTGATTTTAATATTCGAGAATTCTGGAACTCAAATAATGTTAATTTTGATTACTAGTCATACATGTTGAGCAATTTTTTAGATTTTTTAAATTTCAAGCAGTTTAATTCTGTTACCAATAACATGGGTCGTGTACTTAATCTTGTACTTTCTAACTTAAGTTGTATTGTTAAATTAGATACATCTCCATTAATAAAAATTGATGCTTATTATCCACCTTCATTGATTACAATTTCTAATATTTTACACTGTCATAATCATTTATTTCTTATTAACAGTAATAGTAAATATTATAATTTCAGAAAAACAGATTATCTTTTATTATATGATTTAATGATTTAAGTAGACTGATCATTTTTAAATAAGAACTTTTACACTAAATTGCTGTTGCACCTACAAAATCTTTATACCCTCCTTGGTTCAATAAAGATATTATTTCTCTAATAAAACAAAAATCTAACTGTTTTAAACTTTATAAAAAAATAGAAATAAATACACATTAAGTAAATTTAAAAAACTACGTTTTCAAACCAAATCATTCAAAAATTATAAAATACTTAAATCAAACAAATTCAATCTTTAATAATACAAAATCCATAACAATTTTGGTATTTTATAAATAAATAAAAAAAATCTCGCATTTCTAATTTAATAAAATATCTGGATGATAACAAAATTAATGATTCTCAAATAGTAGTAAACAGTTTTGCTGCATATTTTTATACTGTTTATACTAAACCAAACAATGCTAGCTACTATTTATTTTAGTCAACAATGCAAACATGCGATAAAACTTCTACTTTTACTGAAAAAGATATTTTAGAATCAACCAACTAGTGAAATCTAAGCTAACTTGTGGTGTTGATAATATCCCTAGCTTAATTATAAAAGATTGTTGTTTTTTTCTTGCCCAACCTCAATGTATCTTATACAATCTTTTACTAAAAACTGGCACATTTCCTCGTATTTGAAAAACTTTAAAAACCTGTCCTGTATTTAAAGACGGTGATCCACCTTTAATTGAAAACTACAAATCAATATCTATTTTAACGTGCTTTGCAAAAGTGTTTGAAATTTTTTAATATAATTATGTCTATAGTAGCACCAAACATCTGCTCAACATGGCTTTGTCAATAAACAATCTTCATTCTCTAATTTAAGTTGTTTTACTGAATCTAAAAAAACTAGATGGTCGTGGTTTTGACGATAATATTATATTGTTTTTTAAATATATGATATGTTTGTTAAATATGATGGATTTACTTTTGTTCTATCTTCTGGTGTCCCTCAAGAATCCAACTTTAAACTCTGCTATTTAATTTATTATTAATGATATTACAGATGCGTTCGAAGTCAGTAATTTATTATATGCTGAAGACTTTAAATTATATACAGTTATTAAAACTTAAAACAACTGCATTAAAGTTCAAAACTCCTTGACAAACTTACATCATTTTTGTAACTGCAACCAACTGAGTCTTAATGTCCAAAAATGCATAACAGTTATATTCAATCGCAAAAAAAACAAATATCACCTTTCCTTACTCAATCAATGGCAAAGTATTATTAAAAAAAAATACACAAAGATTTAGAGGTAACATTTGATTCAACTTTTTTATTTAAACATTAGCGCAATTGTAAAAGATTCATACAAGTTTTTAGGTTTTGTAAAACAATCATGCAAACAGTTTTTTTAAATTACAATCTGTATGTTTTATTATATTTTACTTTAGTTTGCAGTAAACTTAAATATGCTCCTGGTCCAGTTTTTCCTTCATAATGTATTACTTAACACATTCAGTTTTATTCTAATTAAGAAATTATTTAAAAACAAGTACACTCAAAATTTATGTGATGTACAAGATGTCAAAGATGTGTTATATAGCTAACTTTGTAGCTTTTAAAGTTAGAAAGTCAATTAAACTAACAAAGTTGGTTAAACTTTTATGCAACTTAATGCCAATGTCAAATTTTTATTGTGCCCATTTATTCACTAGCATAATTTTTTAAATAGCACTAGAGTTGCTTATCGATGAGTTCATTGAAATGTTTATTTTATGCTTATTTCAAAAATGTAAAATTAACTGATGACCAAGTACAACTTGCTGTTATAAGAAACAAAATAAATAAACTATTTTGTTGGATGGGATTCAAGAGTTTCTTATAACGCACTTTAGCTTTGAACACTTTAACTAATTATTTATATTTGTTAAAACTGAATTACATTAGATTTACTGTTTTTCAAATCTAAGGCAAAGTTGTATTTAGCAAAAATTACTTTATTAATTATTTCTATATTGTTTGTAAATTATTTATTAGTTACTCACTAATAAAAACAAATACCATGTATCACCAAAAAATATTTTCCCTTTACAATTTTGATTACTTTTCTAATTTAATTATCTGTAATTTTTAAAATAACTAAAATTGAAGAAATCTGAAAGAATAATTATAAATTTATTTTTTAATTTAATTAGTAACACACATATTATTTGAAACTACATAAATTCAATATTTTATAAATTATTATATTATCTAAAGTTATTTGTATCATAGTTTTGTAACTTAAGAACATAATTTATAACTTATGTTATGATAAAAAAATCTTTTGTTCATCATATGAAAATCATTACCAGAATTAAGAAATACTAACGTGTGAAATAAAATTGCACAATAAATTGCTAGATTGTTTTGATTGGCAAATTTAAAACATATACTTTGGGAATTTCGTATAATAATAAGCAATAAATGAATCAGAAATTACATTTTTTTTAGTGTCACACAAGCCTTTTATTGTTGTAATTTCATCATCGTCGGTCATTTATGCTGAAATATTACACTTTTACTTTTTTTATCATGGTAATTATGCACCCCTTATATTGTCACAATTTTCCACATAGAGCGCCAATCGATACATAAAGATTAAGTTGATAATCGGCAGAATATAAAATGCAGGATGTAAGCTTTTTATACATCAGTAACGTGAATCGGGGACAACAAATACATGTTAAAAACGCGAGAAAATATTTTTATGAAGATTTAATGACGCTATTAACATATATCAAACATTAAAGCAATATCTTAATGCGAATATGATGAATGGTTTATAGAGCAGAAAAAAATGCTTATCCTTTTGTAGTTATGTTAAACGGTTGTGATATTTATTTTACGCTCAATGGAAAGTTTTCACTTCCTTTTTTAATGATTTTTTCATTGTCGTCTCATTTAATCAACTGCTTTTATAATTATTAAGTTAGAATGATCATAACAAGATAATTTTAGTTTAATATTTAGAAAGGTATCAATTTAAAAATTAACGGAAAAGTTAGAGTAAAGAAATACATAAACTCTATTAATATTAATTAAAATTATAACAAAAAAAATAAATATTGTTTTAATTAAAATAAAAAAGATTAAATAAATGCATACAATTTTACAGTACTGGATTTCGTATTTTCCAATAAACTGAAAATGGATTCAACAAGTAATTGCTAACCTGTTTCAACTTAATCAAGCGTTCAATTAAACATAAATGGCTAATTACGTTCAGATTTATAAAAAATGATCTAAAATATTGATACTCACTTCAACAGCACCCATGTTGGCTTAGGTCCGATCCAACTTTATATCAAAAAGTCCATTCACCTATATCACTTTGCTATTTATATATTCTGTATCAATCACCAACACTAACTAAAAGAGATGTGCAGATCACAAGTCTGGGGCAGATGACCAGAGAGTGAATGTGATGATCACCTTTGTGTCTGCTTTATACCGACAGGTTCGGATATACTCAGCTAACCTTGCCCACGGTGGGAGTCACATATTATAATTGTGTGTCCGTATACAATTTTTTTTTAATATTGTTAATTTTGCTTTTCATCGCGGATCCACGACTCGTTTCATGCTGCATGATTGAATTGCTTTTGTAGCGTTAGTTTAATTGATCGGATTTAATAATCTAACTGTAACAGTAAACCACGTAAATGGATATAAATTATTTTGTTTCGAAAAAACGCAATTTTGTCCAATTTGCTAAATATTTAGGTTTAGAATTACATGAATTCCTAATAATTAAATTAATTCGTTGAAATTTTATTTTAGTAATAATTGTATGTTTTTTATAATAATAATACATTTATTAATGCGGTATTACAGATGTGTTTAGACAAGTCATTATGATTAAAAAGCTGATTTTTATATTTGGATATATACTTAAGAAATAATATTCACTCAAATCTTTAAACATTTGATAAAAACTGAGAAATAAATATGGTTATATAATTGCTATAGTGTCAAAGTTCAATACTACCAATATGATTATAAATTATTGTAAGTATATCTTATCTAAAATAATATTATTTAATTTTTTTAACCTATTTTAATAATAATTATAAATGTGAAATGTAAATTATTACAATTCAAAGCAATTTTTGACGCTGTCTAGTTAAGTTTTATTGTTGATTTCATTCTCGATAAATAATAAATTTTGAAATTTATTTGATTTAAAATTAGTTCAATTGAAAAAAAATTCCTAAAGGTTTTGGCCCTTCATCTATAAATAATCAGTAAATACTTGATAAAATTCCTGGCACATTGTACATGCAGTAGAGCTGGTAGCTTCTTTCCATACTTGAAAAAAATTTAATACAAGATGCGTATATGTTATCTATATATTTAAAATAAAACTTTTAATTCTTTTATTGAACTTATGTGCGTTGGAATGAGCAACTCTGTAAATGTAAATGTGCAAGTTTGCATTAGTTTGATAATCTCAATGCGTTTTTGTTTTGTCGTACTAATCTAACCAATTCGTATTTGTATAAATTTAATAATGTCAATTTTTTTTTTTTAAATATAGGCAAACTATTCAAGTTTTTGATGTTAAGGATAGCGCAAACAGTAAATGTTTGAAAGATTAATACTATTTTTGTATGAGATAAAAAAAAACAAAATATTATTCTGTTATTTTTGAGTAATTTTGCTAAAATATGTTATGTTTCTTAATTTGTTTAAAAGATTTATTTTAGAATTTAATTTTTTTGATTTTTTTTACTATGCGTATGCCATGTAAGAGAGTTTTCCAATTTTAACTGTATATAATAAAACATTTTGTTTTTTAGCATTGCGCATTAATTTGTTTACTTAATACAATTTAGTAAAATTATTAAGTATACAATTTACGTCCGCTAATTTTTTTTTTAGAGTTTTGTCTACATGTATAGTTTTTTAATAAACTATTCTAGGTATTTTTTTACTTATTGTTAAAGTTATTTTTACTATTTTTGATATAGAATAACATCCAATTTGCTGTTTTTTTCTTAGTCTATGCATCAGTTTTTTAGTCAACATTGCATGAAGCACAAACAAGCGTACAAAATATTTCAGTCCAAACTTGTTTAAAAAAAAAATCACAGATGTTTACTGCTATATGCTGCTACGAATACATTTTTACCAATGTTAGTTGCAGTTTCAGTTAAGATTATTCCGACTGCTACTTTGATTAGTAGTATTCTATTTCTACACTGATAACTAATTTATTTTTTTACCAGTACATTTAGAAAAAATCAAACTATATTTTGTCAAAGTCTTTGATCAAGTAGTATTTGCAATTATCATTAAAATATTTAAAAGTAAGCATTATCAGTACTCATAATCTAGATGAATGTTCCGTTAGCAGACAAACAAAATGTTTGTTATTAACATGTTTTCTCATCGTCATTGTCATATTATGGTATACAAGGGAGAAATTTTTAAAATTAACAGATGTGGCTATTTGAAATAAAAAAAGTACCACAAACTTGTTGTCAGACCTAAAAATGTTATATCTTGCATTCACTCAGCGGTTGTGTTAATTGACAAAGACATGTTACATGTTAAATGGTTTGTGCTTTATTGTTAAATTGTGTCAATGCTTGCTTTCAAGTAAAAAGCAATCTATCTATTGAAACATAATTTGTAAAAAAATGTAATAGAAAATATTATTGTTATTTTTTGTAAAATTTAAAATTTTTAAAAGTTAAAAGATTTTTAAAAGACCGGTAATTATATAAATGTGTTTTTAATATTGCATACAAATTTACGAATTGTGTTTTATAATAAAACATTTTAACTACATTTTTGGCTGCCCAAGATAGTCATTACAATATCTAATAACTTTTGTTACCAAGTTACTAGTTTTTTTTTGCTGAAATGGTTTAGTCGTATTATAGCAGCTTGGACACTGTTGTTGTCTTTTTGTTTCTTTTCCAATTTTATAAATACTAATTTTATTGAAAATAATTCAACTAATTTTAATGCACTTCAAAAAAAATGAATTTCAAATTTTTTATACCATTTTAAACTTTTGCTCAAAACAATATGGTAAAACAATCGTTAAAATTAACTTTTTTTTGTCTTATTGTAATCTATCATTGTCTTAGGTCTAAACACATCTTTGCTTTTTCTAGTTTGCTTACCATCAAGTAAACAAATGGTATTGTGTTAGATATGTGTGTCAACATTAAAACAGATTGCTTATACTTGCAATATATCTATTTAATAACCCAAAAATAACCATTCGGAGTGCTGACATTTTTTTTTTAAATTTTTTGTGGCAAATTTTTAAGTTAGTTTTTTTTATTTGATCTTAGTATGCCAGTAAATTATTTTCTGCAATGTTTTGATTAAACCCAAACCCTGATAAAAATTGTCGGCTTTACTTAGAATGACTAATTTTGGGACTGTATTGTCTGTCACAAAAAACACTGTTTACTCGTGCACTGCGTTTAATGTTTAAATAAATTTTACGCGCCAAATATGCTTGTCTTAAGCCTACTGTTGCACCGGTGCGATCTATAAAGACCAGCCCCGCATAATTATTACTCTTGTGCGGTATCTTATTCAAGTCCATTTAAATTTAATCAAAAATAACAATTTTATAGCTATTTTTAAAATTGCTAACAAAAAAAATATTAAAAAGTACAGATTGGAGAAACGTTTTTATATTTTTGCCACCGCACTGGTAACAACTTGTCACAAATGACAATTAAAAAAATGTTCATTTTTAATAACTTTTAATACACCCTCTATATTCTAAAGTTGTATTTATTTAGTTTAATTAAAAGTTAATTCATACTTTTTAGTCTAGCTTTACATGTACACATTCTGCTATGTCTTGTTCTTATTGAACAATTTGCCAACATAATAATCAATGTGTAAAGTTTACAATAACTGTTTTATTGTTAAGAGTGCAATAGTGTTGTTTAGTTATTTAGTTATTTAGTTTTTTTCAAAATTTTAAATGTATGATAAAATGTGTATGTTGGAAACAATCAAAAATTTAAAATTGCAAAAACGTTTTCAAGATGTTTATGGTATAAGTTTAGAAGTCATTCAATTTGTTTTTAAACAAAATACTTTTTTTAAGTGTTTTTAATAAGTTCATTACTATTATATTTTAGAAAGAAAAAAAATTGCATAATTTAAAAATAGTCATAAAAACAACATAGATGACAAATATGATAACAAAGTCAAGTTACGGCATTTTCAATGTGGGGCTGGTTTTGTAATTTTAGGCTATTTTCACAACGGCCTACGCTAAAAGAAATAGAGAATGGCTACATTAAAAAAAAAAACAAGTTAAATTACTATGATTTACAAAAAGAATCGGACCTTGGAGAGCTTTTTCCAATGTTTCTAAGCTGAAAAAAAAATGTTGAAAATTATTGAATAAAAGATTTTTAGGCGTTTTTTGAACTCCCAAAAATTAAGATCATATATATATATATATATATATATATATATATATATATATATATATATATATATATATATATATATATATATATATTTATATATATATATATCAAAAATCTTAAATTATTAATTAAGTGAATATTTTGAATGTGACTTACTTTCAAGTCAGCAATAATCTGTGAGGCAAGTGAGTTTTACTGCAGATGCCATTTTTGAATTTGTAATTGATGCTGTATAATGATTTAAAAAAATAACTCTATGAGCACCTTTTGGAATCTCTCAAAAGTATTTGATTGTGTTCTACACAACATCTTATTACGTAAACTTTTGCACATAGTCTGTGCTATACAACAATATACAGTCTAGTATTTTTTCTAAAAATCGTGGTGTTCTACAAAGATCTATCTTATAAACACTAGTATTATTGATATTTAATATCAATCTTTCTAAATGCAATATAGGTATTAAATTAATATTATTTGTAGAAGACACCATTATTGTTAGTAATTTTTCTCATACTGTAGAAATCAATCATTAAACAAGCAAAAGAGTAGAGTAGAAGAACAGTCCAATAATAACAGATTACGTTTAAATTAGTTAATTAATATTAAAATCAAAAAATGTAAAAATATTGAAAGTGTTATATTTAAAAAAATAAGTTTACTAAGTTTACATAATTAAACACATATTAAAAATACATTTAAACAATATCTCGTTTAAAACCAAAAAACATTTGTTAAAAACTTTTTTTTTAAATTATTAATTAATTTTGATTAACTCTTAACCGGTGACTTGGAGTCTACCAGACTCCTACAGAAATATGTTTTGGTGTAACTGTTAAGCAAAAAGTCTACTTGCCGCGTTCTTTCTAGTACCTTCTTAAATGGCAATGTAGACATGCGTGCATTGAGTGACAGTGTTTGAATAATTGTTTTTGTGTGAACATCGTTTTAGAGTCAGTAATCCTCTACGTTCCTGTTAACGTAAGTATGTCATTATGTCCAAATGTTATAAAAACAATAAAAAAAAAAAATTATGACAGAATTGGCATTTAGCTTAGTAGAATACTTATGAAAAGAAGATAGAAAAAGAATAGCTGCAAGTTTTCAAATATTGTTTTTTGCGTCCAGCAAGATTATATAGGAAAAAGTCATAATTGTGTTTTGATTGTAAAAAAACCAGTTTGTCTAACATGAAGTCACAAAATGTGTAGACAATGCGTTGTAATAAAAAATGCAACATTTTTTTTGTTTTTTTTGTCACAATCTTATGTGTTCAGTTTAAAAAAAAATTTGTTTTGTTTTTGTTATAATAAATTGCTTAATTGTTTATATAAATAAAGGCAAAAGTAAAAATATACAATTTTTTAAATTTTATAAATAAATAAAACGTATGCCTAACTTTTTTTTTGTGTTTTTACTTATTTATCTTGCAATTTACTGTAGTACTAAGACAAATTTGAATATTTTAAAACAAACTTTGTTTATATGGCTTCTAAATAAAATAATTGATATATTTTAGAATATCAAAAAAGCTTTCAAAAGTAAAATTTATGTTAAAAAAAATGGTAGGTACAAGGTTAATAATTTGACAGAAGTCTCTGAGTCTTCACGTCACTATTTATGTAATAAAACTGGGACGTCACCGGTTACGGGTTAACCTTGTATGTACAGTTTCTTAAATTTTGTTAAGCTTTTGCATATTGAATATTATTTTTAAGTATGGGAAAAAGCATCCAAAACTACACTATATTTTTTAAACTCTATTCAAAAACGACCTATTAGCGTAATGTTGCAAATCTTAGCTTTTTTTTTTAATTTTATATTTATACAAACATTATTCAAATGAAATACAAAATATATTGCTATCTAAACAAATTTTTACTTGTAGTTTAAGGTTTGCTGGAAGTCTAACAAATATTTACATAAAAGATATTGTTTTAGCCGTACTATTGATGTAAAATAAATATCCAAATTATGTATTTTCTATGATTTTTAAGCCGCAAATACTCAAGATCAATGTTCACATATTGCTTAAATCTAAACTTAAATGAGATCATTTTAGCAAGTGTAGTTGTACTCGCTAAAACTTTTTTATAACAATTGCCTTTTAATTAACCGTAGGCGTTAACGTAGCATAACTTTAAAACACTGTTTCATTTTACTTCGTAATAATAAAAAAAAACCTTGTTTAGTTTTTATACATTATTCATTCAACAATATAACAAATGGTTCCACCCACAAATAGTATTAATAGTGGTTGCTTTTGTGTTGCAACTTCAGTCTTACGCCAAGGCAACAGTCAACAACCTGTAACATGTTACAATATAATAAATTATTTTAAAACATTTGTTTTTATAAAAACGCAGGCACAAACCGTCGACTTTGAAATTTAATACGGGTAACGTAATGGCTTCTTATTCTACTGGTTTGCTATTGTCTCAATGTAAGTTATCTTTTACACAAACCAAAAATAATAAAATACTACAAAAAATCAGATCTTGTTTTGAAATATTTTTTAAGTTAATATTAAAATAAAAAAACCACTCATAAAAAAAAGAACCAACTTTCAATTTTTTTAATATTTTTAACAAAGACAATTGGATTATTTTATCTGTTTGCTTTTTTCTTCAATTTTAATAACAAATAAATTTGTACTTAGTAAAATTATTACAACAAAAACAAAACTTAAACAGTATATAAACAATTGCTTTGACTGTGTATTACAATTTTTGAAAAATATAATATTAGTTTTGGTTCTAAATCTATAAACTGTTAGTAAATCAAAAAAATTGTTAAAATTAATTATTTAAAAGTATAGTATTGAATAAAAAACAGTGCAGTTTCTAAACATAGAATAAAATATTGTTTTATGATTATCCTATTTAACTCTAAAATACAAATACTACACAAATCAACAATGATTCAAACATAATTTTAAATTTACCAAGATATTTTTTAATCTCATATGTAAAAAAATAATGTGTTATCAAAAGTTCTGACTACTGATGTTGAAGTAGATCACACAAAAAGTCAATCTTGTACAAACTAAGTTTGGCATACCTCTTAATAAAGTTTTTGTAAAATAATAATAATAGTTTATTTTTTTGCAATTTGGCTTTGAAAAGTATTTACATTTTACAATTTATACTTCACTTAAACAAAATCAATATTTAATAAAACTTATTATTTTATATTTTATAACCATCTCTATTTGCACTACGTGATCAACATAATACATTTACAAGTTAAACTTTACAATTCTATCCTCTATCTATTCTTCTTTCATCTTCTTTCAACACATCTTTTCTTTCTATTTGTTTTTATCTCATCCTTTTATTTCATCCTTTGTTTTATTGTTTTATTGGCTTCTCCACACATTCTGGACTTTTTGCTTTCCTCATTTATCTAAAATTTACAAACTTTTTTTTTATTTTTACATCTGTGCTAACTTTTATTTTTGATTTTGTAATCTTTGAATTAATAAAGTATTTAAGGATAATATTTTTTATAAAAAATGCATGTTTTTTATTGTACCTTGATTCATTCCTTCTTGTTTTTTTCTTTTGCATTTTTTTATCCCAATTACGCATTGTTATTTCTTTCTATACATCTTATCCACAATTTTTATTTTTTTTACAGTAATATCCTTTTTTATTATAATATTTCTTCTCACTACTCTTATTCTTTTATGTCTTTTATTCATTTCATCTTTTAAACATTCTTGCAAAAATTTGCATTCATTTCTTTTTCTTAATTCTTTTTATACCTTTTGCATGCATAGATTCTAATTTATTTTGTTGTTTCTAACCCCAAACTTTTGACCCATAATGCATCATACTACTTGACTATCAAATATTGTCTCTTTTATTTTCATACTATTTTTTATCTATTCTCTACACCTGTTTTACCACTTTGTTTGTCTTTTTTGTTAACTCTTGTATATGCTCATTTACATATATTTAAATAATATTACTTTCTGTTTTTTTTTTCTTCTTATGTTTTTTTTTTTTTTAACATTATTATTGCTTCTTTTGCTATAAACACCATGTCATGCTAAAAACTTTACTTTTATTCTACTCACTACAACTCCACTTGTTTGTGCAAGAGTTTGCTTTTTAATGTCTGCATTATATGCAGCAATCAAACTTGAACCTTTTATTGTTCAGAAGTTTTTACACATACCGTTTCTGCATATACATCTTTTATTTGTTTTACCAGATGCTCATTAATACCTTATTTTTTTCTCAGTTAGACTATAAAAAACCGCCATAAGGTCTACAAACAATGCATATAATTTTTCTTTACATGTATTTTTTTAACTATATGATTAAGTATATATTTACATTAACTATAAATCACCTTTTTTTTTCTAAACTCTGCTTGGCCATCCGGTAATATTTCTTTTATATCTAATTGCTTATTTAGTTTTTTCTCTAACGTCAAAATATCCGCCATATTTTTTGTGCCGCAATAATTAAAAATATTCCTCTATAATTTCTAACTACTTTTTTTTGTATACTGGACAAAAAAACTTTTTATTTGCTAGAAAATCTACAGTTATTACCTCTTTCAAGCTTTTAATCAATTATTTTGTTCCATGCATCAATGCTTCATTCTGTATTTCATTGATTTTTTTAGTTTTTCAATTTGCTTTTGTATTGTTTTTTTTGTGATTTCTTCTAAACGCAAAGTCGATTCTTGAAGTATTTCTTTTAATTTTTTTTTTGTTATCGATTCTACCAAATAAGTGTTAAAAAATGTTTTTGCCATTCTTCCATAAAAATTGTTTAGTTTGTTATACTGTTTTCTTTTTTTGGTTATTTACTTTCATGCTTATTTTCTGAACGTATAGCTATTATTTTTTATTTTGTCTGTATGCTATTTTATTCTTTGCATTTGTTTTATATGTTTATTTGGTTGCTGTGTTGATTTTTCAATTGTGTGTAGCATTTTTCTTGCTTTTCTTTTGTTCTGTTGTTTTCTGTAACATTATTTTTTTTACTCTCACGTATTCAATTACCGATTGGCCGTTCTTTTTTGTTGTTTTTGTCGTTTCCATTTAAATCTATCTTTTTTTCTGAGACTCATTTACAGGCTTTTTAAGCTCAGGTTATTTTATTTCAGGGTGTTCTTCCAATTGTCAATAGTCTTTACTGAAATATAGAAATCGACTTTTTTTTAAATTTATATTTATATTAATAATTTATAATTCGACGTACTTCAAAATTATTTTGCGAAAGATTATAATCCAGTGAAGTACAAAAAGTTTATAATAATACTAATTATAAATAGTTTTAAGTATTGTTATGAACAGTATATAATTAATAAGCTTCTGGAAATTTGTTGTCTTAATATATCATAATAGATTATGCTTCTAGGCGCTTGCAATATTCACAATAACCAAATAAAAACTTAAAGAATCTATATTTAATTAAGATAATATTTTTCTATATTTATTTATACTATTTATTTCAATGACGTTCGTTTAGTTTTGTTTTAGTGTATTATTGTAGATATAAAATAGTCAAAAGCAATAGCTTTGTTCTTTTCTCTATAGACCGAAAACGTTTTTATTAAATTGTTTTTTTTTTTTAATTTCAATTATGTTTAATAGTCTAGTGCCTCTTTTAAGTTTGCTCTCAAAAGACATTAAAACAATTGAATATCCTATAAAATTTACTTGCATTGCGTCACATATTTTATTTATACTTTTAAAGTACACCAAATAATATAATAATATTAAATGCGCGCTTATAATTTCAGAATAAAATGTGCTTTTCTTATTAATTTGATGATTCAATACGTTCAGGTACATTACCGGAAATTCTTACATATCTAACAACTATCATTAGTGTAATTGTGGATTGTACATAAAATGACAGATGTATGAATCATCAAATTTAATATAAAAAATTTAATAATATAATTATTTTTCATATTTACTTCCTATTTATGCCTAAACAAAAGAAAACAAATCATTGTTTCAATTTAAATAATAATTAGCAACACAATGTTAAAAATAATTGTATCATTTAAACTCTATAAATTGCAAAAATAACTAAATGTAATAAAAGGTTCACAGACCCAAGTATATATAATTGAGTTAAGTGTTTAAATACAATTATTATTAATTAATTGGTTTTAAGTTTGAGGATTTAAATATATTAATCTTATTGAACTAAATTGTTTATTAATTATAGGTTTTTTTTTAAGTTTGTATGTACTACGCCTTTTTTTAACTTTGATTGTTCTTAGAATATTAGACCACTTTGATTTGTAGTATTTTACCAAAAACTTTGGCGTCATTGCTGTTTTTTTTGTACTGATTTTTAGTAATATTCACAAAAAAATATATTTTAAATCATTTGGTTATTATCTATTAATTGCAAACTTGTTTAGATTTAATCTTAGGTAATAGATTAGAATAGATTCGTTTATGCTAAAAACCTAAATTTGGTCATTATAGATGTTTATCAAATTTTCCAATTTTTATACTAGTTTTGTAAAAAACATTTTTGCTCTTACGTCATTGCTGACTACAACTTCTTATACCGTTAGGTGTTAGTAACTGACTAAAATATTGCATCACTTTGTTGGCCACCCATCTAAATCACGGCCGCTTCAGCACTTGCTTAACTTTAGTTAGCGTTGTTAATGGTATAGTATACACATATTAACAAATGATTTATTAAAAAAAAGTGCAACAACAATAAGAGTTTATACAAAACTAATAATTATATACCAAAAAAACTGCAATGTTTGTAGAATTAGTTTCTTTTCTGATTCATTTGTTTGTTTTGTGGTCTTTAAGAATTATTTTCAAAATCTGTTTTTTTATGGTTTTCTGAGTCTTTCTAATTTTATTAAAGTTTGCTTGCGTATAAGTTTAAGTTTGAGCTTAGTACATGACAGAGTCAAGTATCCTATTACGTTGCTGTAGTGGTATGTAATTGTTTTTAAGTAGGTTTCAGGGAAGCTTTTCAAAAACCGCGCATCTCTACTACTTGTCTTTGAGGTTTTGCTTTTTCTTTTAATTTTTACTACTTGTCTCAAATAAATAAATGTTTTAGTTATTTACTGTGTGTGTAGATTTTTTCAATTGGTTCTCCTTGAAGTTTATTCTAACTAAAAGCCACAAACACATCATTTGCAAATAGGTAGGTAACTTTTACCGATATTCTTTTATTCTTCCATATGGAGCAAAACAACAAAATCAAATAAACAAAAAAAACAAAGATAACAAAACAAAATACTAAAAAAATTACATAAACTAACAAAACTAACACCAACAGAAGAAGAAATTAAAATTAAAAAATGCAAACTAATAGATCAAATTAAAAATTAAGAAACTACAATAAACTTTTAAATAAAAATAATCAGTGTACTTACACTAGAGTAGGGTTTAATTTTGTTGTCAATTTTTATAAGCGGCAAGCGGAATACATAATTCATATCAAATACCAAAAAAAAGCATTTTTAAAATTTGGTGCCTATTGATTAAGTCTACTTTCTTGCGTAAGAATGAAATAATAAATTTCAAAATAAACTGGGCAGTCGGTACTGTCCAGTAGTGTCAGGTAAGTTTTTAAGTCAGTAACTTAAAAACTTATTTTTTTCTTTCTTTTTTTTTCTGTGACCCTTTGTAGTCTGATGCGACTCATTTGTGTTATTACTGTTTTAATATCATTGCATGATGGTCTTGTTAGAAATATTCTTGAATGTGACAATCTCTTACAAGAGATTGCTGTGTTTTGCTGCAAGAGTTGCTGCGGATTATTTCTTATCCGGTCTCGTATGAAATTCCATAAACGGGCTCTGGTCCAGTAAATGTCCTTTTTGCTTTTTGTTTGGCAAGCTAGTTTCCTATTGTTCTCTGATATTTTGGTGTCTATACTTTGCAAACTTTGCAGGTTGTGGCCACTGCTTTCAGACTGTATATGCAGGTCATAACCAGTTTGGATTTTAATATTGGCGATTGCAAGGCTTGCAATGCCGCCTGACTATTTGACATGATAGGTATCAGTCTGTCCGGTTTTAGTTTTTTCTTGATTATGTTCCTGTCTCACAATGGCAGCCACATCTGCCTAAAAAGTCAAGGCGTTTTTAACTAAAAATAGCAAAGTTTGCTTTTTTTGGTGTTTGTCCTTGTAGATTTCAGCCCCGGTACCCTTTTGGTCTTTAGACTTATCTGTGCACTAAACAGTTCCTATGGCTGTTTTCAAGTATCCATTTGTTTTGATGCAGTATTATTACATCAAATTTCTTACTGATGCAATAACTAGTCATAAAGTCCAACCTCATCATTAAAGTTTTTTCTTCAAACAACACATATGTTTCTTGCTTGACTAGCTTCTGCCATTACTATCAGGTAAATTGGCCCTAACGATAGTAGTACTACTATAGCTGCTGTAAGCATAATTTTTATTGCCGCCGTTATCAGCAGACATGCTAGCCTTATACAACTGTTTTTTTTTTCATACAATTGCTCCGTATGTGATAATGAGACTTACCACCACCGTGTACAACCATCATGTCATATTAGGTGTTAATCGTCATGTATGTTTGACCATTATTTTAGTTGCAAATAGCACCCAAATGGCTTTTATTCTTATATTTGTTAGGTGTATGTTAAAGTTTAGTTTAATGTCAAACGTTACTCTCAAATATTTTACCTTCTTTGATATTGGGAGCGTGGCTTCATATACCCACAGGTTTTTTAGGTCTGTGGTGTTTTGTGACGCCTGCTTTGTTGCACCATTTTTCTATAATACTTAGTGCACTTTGTTTCATGTTGGACACGGTTGTTCCAAACTTTTTGTATGCAAAGAAAGTAAGATCGTCTTTGTAGCCTAGGGCAAAAATGCTGTTAAATTTTGTTAACTATTTGTAGTAAGTTACCCATAACTAAGCTCTACAGTAGGGGTAAAAATATGCTTCCGTGTAAGCATCCTCTGGCAACTACTGTTTGTCCATATAATGTTATACTTACAGTTCGGTTTTTAAGCATGAAGTTGACTTATTGTTGGACAAGAGGATCTATTGCTTGTCTCTCCTTTGCCTTTGCAATGGATTTTAAGGTAATATTGTTGAATGCCCTCTCAATATCCAGAAAAGCATCCAAAGCTATTTCTTTCCATTAGTATTCTTACATTTGCTGATTAGTTTATAACATTTACCCGTTTAGTAGATAAACTGATGTTGGTGCAGTAGTCGGGCGTTTCACCCCGTCCCTTATGTGCCTGTCAACTATATTTTTCAATAGTTTTTGCAAAAAGGATGTCAAGCTGATTGGTCTATAGAACATAGCCAAGGCAAACGTAGGACTTCCCGGTTTTGATATAAATGTGTTGATTTCCTATTTTAGGTTGACTTAATTGATTATGGTCTTTGCTTTTTTTCACTCTTTTTGGTTGTTTTTTTTGTTTGGCATTTCTGGGTTCTCTTGGTTTAGAAATTCCGTCATCATAAACACCGGAAAGTGTGTCTGCAGCAGCTCCTGCAGAGTGTTTTTGACCAACTTTGTGTGTTTCATGTTTTTAGTCTGCAGGGAACCAATGTTTCTAGTACGGTCTTTTTTTTCATAAGCGGTTTTAATAAAATTGTTAAATATGTCTATCATTATCTCCAGTTCTTGTGAGGTTTTTGCTGTTTTTGGATAGACCCCAATTTGGCTAACTACTATCTTGTTGTATAGATCCCAGTTAGTTTTTTTTGGGTTCCTGTATTTCAAAAGAAGCGTGCCTTTAGACTTGATATTGAATCGGATGTATGCATGATCAGACAATAGACGTTCTTGATCACTTTACTTGCTTTGCAATTAATTAATGTCAATTAACTTTGCTACACGACGTATTGCAAAACGTTATGATATTAAACTTAAATTTTACTTTAAATTTTACGAGTTTTTTATTTCTTATGTTTATGTCTTTCTTAGGCCACGTGGTAGGCGTTGGCATTGCATTCAAAGATCAGAGGCGCGTCATCTTTGCTGTTTGTCAGCTGCAATAGTTTTATAGGTAGTGGAAATCTCTGCTGATTGTAGGAAAGATATCTAGATCAAAAAATTATTTCTTACTTAGTTTCTTTTCCTACTACCACCATCTTGGCTATCCCGTATTGACATTAGGTTAAGTTCATGCTTTGTTAAGATGCATGTACGCGACTTGCAAATGCGTTGTGCCTGGAATGCTTTACTTCTTTATATCATCTTTATAGATCCAAAGTTCTTGGATAAGGACGATGTCAATATTGTGTTTGACAATATACGCACTGAGAACCACAAAGATTGCCTTGCAGTAATGTAGATTGATTAGCAAGATGTTTTTTAACATAAAACTTACCGTTATTGTTTATTGGCAATTGGTCAGAACTTTGTTGGTGGTCTGTGTTTTTTCCGGTTTGCTTTATTTTTTTAGAGCGGGTCAGAACCAAAGCAATATTTTTGAAAAACTTAAGAGACATTTTTCTTCAAATTTGCTACCTTCTGCCAAGCTTCCTTATATATAAGTAGAATATGGTGGGTTCCTTTGGGATCTGGTTTAGAATTGACCACTTGCCAGTTCTTGGTGTTCAAAGTGTTTTGCATCGCTAACATTTTTAAAAAAGTATCTGGTTCTAACTGTGATCCCGGTACTTATGTCATCACCTTTCTTGATTTAGGTAAATCCGTCAGATCTATGATCTAAAGTTTTTTGCCCTCCAATAAGATGTCTATTGCCGATGTGCTAAAGAACCATTGTTTAGTTGGTTTCTTTATACATACAATCTACAAAAATCTCGTTTAAAAGAGCATTCCTGAAAACAATTTTTTTTTTTAATTTTCTTGACAAAATAGTTGATTTTACTGTCTGTGCTACTTCAACGTAAAGGTAGCATTCAAGGAACTTTTTTGCAATTATTGCTAGTAAAATGCCCAAAAAAATATTTTTGATTTTCTTTTTTTTTGAGGTCCTTTGTCGTTTTTGCTTTATTTTCCCGGTCTTTTTTGCGATTCCAGCGTGTTACTAGTGAATAGGTTTGTGTCTTTGTCTTGAGTTCTTTCATTTTCTATCTCATTCTATCCGTCCGGTCAGTTTTTGCTTTAAGCCAAGTATTTTATTTCTTCGTTCCATCCGGCAAGAGTTTCCCGATTTCCACAAGACACACTCATAGTAGAACTGACAAAATCTCAAGGGTTGATTAAGTCTAAATAGTGTAGCAAGCGCAAAAACCACCAAACAAGAAGTGAAATCGGTTCTAGCAACAAAAGAACTTCTAAATTGAGATTTTAATCTTATACAATGTGTTTTCTTACTAAGTTTTAGTTTCCAGATAGAATGTCACCAATTAGAAAGTCATACACTGTGTTAAAAAAATATATGTTAAATAATCATATAAACTGATAAAACTAAAAAAAAAATTTGGAAAAAATTAAATTGGGATGATTTGCACAAAATTTACAACAAAAATGAATACTGTTGGTCTTGTTACTTGAAATTTTAAAGGTTACGCGTTAAGAAAATAATAATTTTTTATCACATATTTTTTTTTAATTATTAAACTTAATTTTGTGCATTGTATAATTTAATAATAGATGACAATTGAGTTGGAAACATAAAATTTAGTTACATTGCATAACAAAAAAATGATTGATTGGAACTAAGTTAAGCTAAGTTTTAAGAAGCAAACTCGGCTAATTCTGTTGCACCATAGCAAAATCACATCTTATTTGGGTCAAGCAGAGATTAATTTTAATATTTAATAATTTACAGTATAATTAATTGTGTGTAACACATAGATAACTCTAATGTAACAATTTTTAACAATTGTATTTTATAGTAAATTAAATAAAATGACAGTAAAAATCTGATTGAAACATCTTGACTAATTAGAAAACAGCATTGCAAATATTGGCGACATTGCCAAATTTATTCAGATCTTAGCAAGAACATCAATTTTAAATGCATGGTGCAAACTTGAGCTTGTTACGGCTCAAGTAAAGTTGTAGAAACCTGGCGTTATTGTTTTCTTCAATGATATAAATAACAAACATTTAAAAAAATTTAATGCAATTAATTTAATGTCAGTTAAAATTGTCACTTTAAAACTTGAGCACGTTTTCTCGTAACCAAACTATCCTTTTACAATAATTATAAGACACTATTGAAAAAAATTTGGCCAACCAATTTTATTAAATGCCTTACTGTGTTGCCGTCTCGTGTTTTCTGCAATAATATTAATTATACTTAAGGTTTGTTGTATTTTATGACGACGTTTTCTTTCTAAAGTGAATCAAACTATACTTTTTAATTAATAATATATTTGAATCAATATTACTAAACCATTTATTTTTTGTTGTAGACTTAGCTAATTACGCTTTGTGCTTTGAAAAAAGTATTTATTTATATTATATTTACCACCACCGTTTGGCAAAGTTTTAAGTATTGCTCTGACAAACATAAGGGTTTTTAGGCGACATGTTTCAAGATTCTGTTGTTTTAACAAACCAATATCTAAAATTTCTGCAGAACATCATGTATGATCTTTTTGACGGCATGATTATTTTCTAAAAGCAACAAATTTAGTTTTATTTTTTGATTAACAATAGAAAGCATTTACATTAAAGTTTTCCACGCAGATGAGTAGGAAAGGGCCAACATGGTTTATGACAAGATTGCCTGATTTAAATCTCTTAGAAAAAGTTTTAGAAAGAGAATAAACATTTTTTAGACTAAAATGTTGTGCCTGCTTAGAACTGAAAATAGAACACTTCAAACATCTTATGTAACTTTGTTTTTTGATCTTGCTAGAAAAAGAAACAATTTTTTTATCTTTAAAACCGTTACTGTGCTTACTCATATTTATTAAGACTTTTTTGTTTATTTTGGTTTATATTACTACCTCTTTAAATATTGTACAATATATTTTTAACACTAAAGTTCTCACTTAATAATTAATTTATTTGTCAAAACATAATCTAAAATTTAAGATTGCATTTTAAGTTTATATCAATCAATAAATTGTTTTTTTGCTACAAAGTTTTAAAATCAAAACGTATTAAATACATTACAATACACGTTAAATAATAAAATTCGTTTTTTTTTTTTAATTCCATAGTGGAATTGTATTTTTAAACCAAATCACTACAACAACAACAATTGTCAGTAATTTTAGATTATTTAGTTAATAATCTAAAATTACTGACAATCTTAATTAAGTATATTATTTACTATTTTGACACCAAACAGCACAATTTAATATTACTAACTATCTAAAACACTAACAATATAATACAAATGATGATATGCAAATACGAGTTTTTACTTAATAAAATTTCTGTCAATATAAACTTAATATCTACAGTGGTCCATAATTATACATCCAGATAATATTAATTTCTAACTGTTTAATAAGAAATTCAAATAGAAATACAATTGTTGATATTCCAAACCCGTAACCCAAAAATTCAAATGCATCAACATAATGATAAACATTTAAAACTTGAGCGGGTTTCTCTTCTTTTAAACTTAATCTCATTAAAGTATAATTAAAGTTATGTAAAATAAAATCGTTCCAAAATTTCTGCATAAATCCTTTTTTGTGTATTTCAAACGCCCAGTATAAAACTATTTGATGAGTGGGGTTAGCTGCTCTTAAATAAAATGTAGATCGCATAGTTATATCAGTTTTATATTTAAAATAATTAAGAGAGTTTGATTCAGCAACTAAGGTTTTGAACGTAGACATAAAAATTCCACTTGCATTTTCTTGTAGATTTGATGTATATTTTAAAAGATTAAAATCAGTTTCATTTGTTGTGACCATTTGTTTAGTGAATTGTTCATTATCTCTGATGACGTAATGTAATTGTAAAATTCTTTCTTGTGGCCAACTTAAATTAAAATTAATTTTATTCAAATATAGTTGTTCCATTGAAAAAATATTTGGTTGAGTTGCTGATTGCTTGTAAATCTTACTTAGTTCTCCCAAATATATAGAATTTATATTTAGTACATATAATAAGTAAAAAACTATAAATATTTGTCCATGTATTAATTGTTGTAGTTTGGATGTACCTCCATTTAAAGTTATTGCAATAATTGTAAAAACAGAGTCAATTATATGCGCTCCTTCAACATTTATGAGTAATACAGTATAACAGATTGTTACACAAATAACAATTAATATAAATACGCACCATGTTTCCACAGAAAATACTCTCAACAAATTCCTGTATATGAAAAGCGGTTTTGGTTTTCGAGTTACATATGCAAAATCATCGTCATATAAATTTGGTCCAAAAATAATGTTTTGATCTGTTTCATTCAAATAAAAACGCCCTATTAAGGCATCAGTTTTTCCATTCAGAAGATAGTTTAAAATTTTAGTTTGGAACCCATTTTTCCAGTATTCATCAGTATATTCTGAACAATTATAATCGAATATTATACCAATGCCAGAAATTTGTTTTATTAAATAAAACATGGAAACATATATTCCCGGATATTGATGATCAATTTGATTCACAAACGGTGGACTATAAACCCAAGAAACGTGAAATGTACAGTTATTATAATTAGTATACTTGCCAAATATTTGCTTTGTATCCTTTTTTAGTAATTTAGAGCATGGCACTTTGTTGTGAACAATTAAAGTTTCTTGTATAAATGTAACTACTGCTACACTTTTATAGCCTTTATTATAAGCATTTTTTAATATTATCAAAGGATCAAATTGCTTACTTGTTAATATAACTAGAATCCTTCCATTAAAAAAATGTAATGCTAATACCTTATTAAATGTTTCAATATCAGACATTTGTTTGATTAAAATAACAAATAGTGGCGTTTGATTTACTAAATTTGTTTTATTTATCATATTAATATCAATCAGTACTATTGATCTATCCAGTAATGACTTATCAATTAAATCAAAATTTGTAGAAAGTACAGTTGATTTAATTTGAATTTCCGGGTAAATTAATGTTTGTATTTTTAATTTCAATGTATTATTTTCTTTATTTATTAATATGGCAAATACTTTTGTATATAAGCATGTTATTGTGATTACAAACTGATGGAATAACATTATGCACGCCTTGTGGTGTATTGAAATATACTGATAGAACTATATATGATATAGTTTACATTTATACATTAAAAATATGTTAACTTTTTTAAGAAATCAATTCACATTAATTTTATTAAGTCTATAAATTCAATTTGCGACTGCAATAATATCGAAAGGTTTTAGGTTTTTTAAGATATGTGTTTAATAACATAACAAAAAAATAAAACTATTTAAACTAATCTATTTTGAATTGCACTTAATATTAATACATTATCAATCGTCTAGTTAACTATTTTTTGCTTATAAATTTATACAGTTCAAATTATTAATTTATTGCTTTTAAACTTGTTTTATGTACATAACAATTTTATATACAAGGTGTCTCAAAATTAACACCCATCTTTTTAAAATCTGATATGT